>CAICTM010000602.1:0-57059 GCA_903772945.1 Seminavis robusta
GTTGGCATTTTGTCAATCCATTGCGGTATTGGCCGAAACGGCACAGCGGTTCTTGGACATTAGTCATGCCGTGAGACTGTACGAAGCCATTGGAGCTGGGAGTAGTAGCAGTGCTGGAGTGGCAGCGGCAGCCACGGCCACTAGTTCTGCTGCTGGCGACCAAGGATCCACTGGCAAAACAAAGAAAACGAAGACACCGACCAGTCCCAACGTGTTTTCGGATGACATGGCCAAGTTGTTGGGAGACGACACTGCTTCCACAACACCCAAGAAGAAGGACGAATCTTCCAAGGATGCCGCTGCCAGTGCTGCCAGCAACTTACAAGAAGGCGGATTTCATGGTGGCAACCTTGGGGCTAGTCCGTCTGGCAAGACATTGATCAATAGCACCTACCAAGATGAATTGTCAGCGTTGCAGGAGACTGTTTCTGCATGGGTCATTCACATCACCACGGATTTCTCCGAATATTCTTCGCCCATCAAACAAGCTTTGCTGGAGAGCAATCTCTCCCGCTTGTGCAATTTCTTTGGTTTGGAAGGGGTGATGGCATTTATCCTTCCGCAAGTCTTGGCCTTTTTGAACGATCGAAAGGATGCTCAATTGCGGTCCGCTCTCTTTTGCCATTTGCCATCGGTATGCCGTATCGTGGGGCGGTCTGCCACTGAGCACTTTGTCCTTCCCTGTCTGGAAAGCGGATTGGTCGATGGCGAGGAACAGGTCGTAGGAGCTGCCATTCGCTGTTTGGCCGAGTTGATCGAATTGGGATTGTTGTCGAGATCCGTGCTGTTGGGGAATCTGACGGTTTCTTCAACACCAGACTCGATGGTCGAATTGGCATCAGATGGGTTGCTTCGAAAGTATGGTTGCCTACTGGTTCATCCATCTGCTGATATTAGGCATGGAGCCATCGCGACAATCAACGCAGCATGTGAAGCTCTGGGGTCGCCCGACAGCGAAGTCTATGTTGCTCATCTCCTGTACCCTTTCTTCCGATTCCTCCCTTCCTTGCGTCATCTGAAAACGCTTGACGGAATGGAAACTTGTCTCTACCCGTCGTGGTCAAGAGAGAAGTTCGCCGAAGAACTGAGCGCTTTCATGAACTCTACTAGCCAGCAACAAACAGCGGGGCCTTGGACGTCGGTTGGCATCAGGACGTCTGATTCTACAACTGGACCAGAATCTAGCACTACCGAAGGAGCCGACGCTGGCAGTGCAGACCAGCAACCTCAGTCCAGCACTGGTCCTGATGTTATTGAAGCACAAGTTGCCAGGGTGCGAGAATACCTGCAAACGCTTGGAAGGCGCAACAAACAACCATCAGGTTCACAATCGGAAACCCAGGAAGAAGAAGAGGGCAAATTTCATGTCCTCAAGAACGGTATTGAAGGTTCACTCAAGCTCGCACAAAACATCAAGTTTCCACGCCAGGATACTATCGGAGTCAACAAGCGAACGCTGCCTGCATGGTACAGCGACCTCCGAGACCAACTCCAAGCGATGAACTCGGAAACCTCTGAAACATCGGCCATCAGATCGGTATCAGCTCTGGGCGAAATCTATGGCCTGTCAATCATGGCAGCGTCAGATAGCACCGCGGAATCGCCCGGTGCTTCGGGCGAAGAAACGAAACTGAGCAAAAAAGAGATCCAAGATATGGCTTATTCTCGAGAATCCAAGGTTATAGAGGGTGTTTGCTCTGGGGAATGGGGTTCTGAAACACAACTTGACCCAGTGCTCCTCGATACTTCTTTGTTGATTACCAAGCTCCAAGCTTTGAATGTACCACCCCTGCCTCCAAGGCTGGGCGAGCTCGCTAGCATGGCTGTGAGACCGCCACCATCGTCGCCCGCTTCCAGAGACGCTAAGACCGCTGCTGCTACAGACTGGAGACCCAAAGCCGATACTCTTTTGGCTACGAGTTCCACACTCTCTGGCCACACAGCCCCTGTTGTTCGGATTGCAGTCTCGCTGGATCAGACTTTCTTCGTTTCAGGCAGCTACGATGGCAGCTGCCGAGTTTGGGAATTGGACCAAATCGAAACCAGCTCTGGTGTACTCGAGAGCAGCATTGCGTACACGGGGCATGACGATCGACAGAGCCAAAACACGGCAAGGATCAACGACGTAGCGATGGTCGAGGGCAGTCATTCGGTTGCTTCTGCAGCTAGCAATGGCTCGGTTCATGTTTGGCGTGTTGACAGTGTATCGCAAAAGAAACAGCCATCTCAAGTCAACACCGATCTGCGCGGGGCATACACAAGATCCCGAGTTGTGGGAACCAGCGAAGTTCGACAAATCAATCCACAAGAAGGGGAAATTCTGGCTGTCTCTCACTATAACTCCACGAGCGCATCGATTGTCACTTTTGCGAGTCAAAAGGGATCAGTTCACTCTTGGGACTTGCGATCGTGCGTCGAGCCGTTTGTGCTCAAGCATGGGCCTGACATTGGCTATCTAACGAGCATGGCTCTGGGTACGGATCGCAATTGGCTGTTGACAGGAACGAGCCGAGGGTTCTTGGCGCTTTGGGATCTACGCTTCAACGCAAACGTGAAGCTGTGGCACCACAGCAGAGCAGCTCCAATCACTCGACTTGCAACTTCCTTTGTTCCACCTCCGCAGATGTGGGGTTCCCGAAACCTTGATGCTTCGTCGCTCCGCCCATATGTCTTTGCATCTTGTGGCCCGAACGAATGTGCCATGTTTGACGTGACGACGGGTGATTGCAGCCAATGCTTTCGAACCGTGGGTTATGGCAGCCATTCGGCACATGCCTACGCAGAGGATATCCCGAAACTTCAAGAAGTTCCCATCTCTGCAGCATCCATGCGACGCAGCGCACTCATGACGAATGGGTTCCTGAAGAATCAAAATTCAATGGCTCCGTCAATGGTAACGTCCATCAATGCAATGTGCGGAAGCATTGGAGTCAGCGACCACAGCTACCTGATTACTGGTGGGGGCGACGCCCGAATCCGGTTTTGGGACTTTGCGGTTCCTTCCAAGTGCTTTGCCGTGTCCGGCCAATCATCCTACCAGCCTCGTCCTTCCTTTGAACGGATTGACCTGGACGGAAACTGTCGTCTCATGTTGTGCCGCCAGCTTCCTGGGGGTGGCAAGATGGGTGGCGCTTCATCTTCTCGATTAACCAGAAAGCTGGGCAAAGGTGTTACGAAGCATGAGAACCATCACACAGAAGCCATTCATGATTTGAAGATTCTGAACAACACTGCGCTGATTAGCGCATCGAGGGATTGCACTATCAAGGTATGGAGATAGAGTATTGATGGGATTCCATGCGAAAGCTAGCGCACAAGATTAAAAATATATTTCTAGGCTGGCTCCTTTCTATAAGAACCTACCGGTACTATTAGAATATTATTAAGACCTGAGAGTGTTGGCTATTCTGGGTACCGTTCGTGGGATACTATTGTTATCGCTATGTGTCTAATGCTTGGGATTTAAAACGGTTTCTAATGTAGAGCGTAACCTCATGGTGGATTGATGAGTTTCAAGGGCTCATTCGTACGTGTATGGATAAGAGCAGGTTAACGTTGCAACATGAAATGCAGTAACATATAATACAAGGACATAGAGTCTCAACATGGAAGGGGTGTGGTGTATAAAGGAACATGGGCGGCACATTGCAAGTGCCGCCAGACAAACAAACACTGCAACTTGTTGCGTTTGTCGTTTTGAAGAGCAGAGCGTCAAGGACTGCTGTTCAAGAATATTGTCTGTGTAGGTTGTTTCTTGTCATTGAATCAATGCACTTGGTTGTGGCGACCGGTACCGTTCTTGGCTATCATATAAAGATGAGTTTCTGACGGTCGCTGTCCACCAATTTGTGGGACACTTCGACCCCAGTTGTTTCTTGCCAAAAGACGTGTACTTGTGTGGTTTGATGATGGTGGCTTTCCGAAAAGACAACCTCTTCCCAGTTTTCGCCAAAGTGCTGTTCGGGTGTTTCTTGTTCCCACGAAGTGTACCTGTCATCATCCAGCATGTCGGCTTCGTCGTCGTCCAAGACACTCCCCGTATCCGAGCACGTTTCCACCGTGCCATGAGACGGTTGCTTTTTGAGTGGCAGTGCTGGCACGGGTTGTATCGTGGCAGCCTCACTCTGTAAATGTCCTTCCCCGCCCACTCCAATATGCTCCGGAATCTTTCCCGCCACTAGGCTCTTGGGCATGCCCATGGCGGTTTCTCCCTTGCCGTTTGGGTTGATACACGGCGGCAGTACATCCACGTCGAGATACTTGTCGAGGACTTGCAAATAATTGTGTTGGTTGGTAAAGACCATCATATCCCGCATACCGCGCGGCATGAAGAACTTGACCGTGTTCCACATGACGCGAAATACGGCCGGAGCTCGAATGACAATGATGCGTTTGATGGGGCCGGGGTAGTAATCGTCCGTCATTTGGACATGACTCTGGAACCATGCCAAGACGTGTGGAGTGTAATGTTTGGGGTTGAGACCCTCCAGATCGTAAACGACGGTAATATCTTTAATGGCATGTCCTTGACGGCGTTCGTAGTCATCGACCCAGTCTCCCTCGCTTTGGACTTCTCGCAACCAAATGGCATGTCGCATCAAATCCTCTTGGGAATAGCGTTGCAAGAGTCCTTGAGCATCCATGGCGGCTCCTCTTTCAATGTAAATGGGATCGCCTTCTCGGTCGTAGTCTTTGAGAAAGGCCATGGGAGACGCATACTCGACGAGAAATGGATCGGGTTGGTAGTTTTGCAACATGTCATCGACGTGATTGTCGCGTCTCCATTGAATCATATCGCGAAAATTGGGCTCGGCCATGGCGGGTCCTTGAGGTCCCGTCAGGAATCGTACCAATGTATGAAAGTCCTTGGCATGCGGATGATCCACATCCTGGACACTATCGTGCAGCTCTTGCAGCTGCTGCTCTTCTTCCAAAGTCAAACCCCACAAGTCCACGACTTCTTTGAATTCGTCATCTTTGTTGTTGTTGCTCTTGTTAGCAGTGGGAGTCGCAAGAACACAAGTGTCATTATCCTCTTTGCTGATACTGGGAGCCATCATGGGTGGCTCTTCCTCCTCCTCCTCCTTGTCATCCTTGTCCTCACTGATACTAGGAGAAATGACAGGCTCTTCCGGGGCATCTTTCGCGGAGGTAATACTAATGACAGGGGGTACTTGCTGTTCTGCCGACGCCATTGGATCCTTTCCGTTTGACGTGACGGAAAAAATCATAAAGCCTGCCGCCGCTTGAGGAGAGGCAATGGTCGAAGTGGGGGAGCAGGGTTCTGTCATTGTGATGAAAGATAGATATTGAAGGAACACTTTTGTTTGTATAAGGAAACGACAGTTTCTTCTTCCGTTACTACCCACTGATCAAGCTAGTTGCTGTCCAAATTTGTGAGTGGGTACAGTTGAATAACTGAGATTTTAATGAGCACACAGCTATTACGCCTCATGCATCCACACTCTTTGGATGGCTCGAGAGCAAGAGCGATTTTGCGAAAGATTGTGGAGGCACCTTCGCAAAAATGAAATAACCCGGCGCGGCGGCGCCAAAACCAACCAGCGATGAAAAGATTGGAAGCAGCTTCCGAGGCTGGCACGCTCGGATATCTGCCTCCACTAATTCCAGCTTGATCGCTCTTGGATCTTGAATGGATGAAACTGTCACAACAAAAAGAGAAGAGTAGACTAACTAAGAGTACCTTTGTTTATGGGGTTTATTAGAGAAGCTTCACTCTACCGGTACCGGTACGTCATGCATGTGAAATCTTGCTGCAATTACATTCTGTCACTCGCTCGCCACATGCACAAGAAGGTTCTTCGCATCGCTCGCCACATTTTGATTCTTTCGCCTCCATTGGGACTCTTCTCCTTCCTCTCGCAGATATGCCATAGATTCCATGACGTTGCGAGAATCTTTCATGAGCTTAAGCGGGAGATTAGGTTGGAAAGTGGCCAACAATCGCGTCGCAGCACTCTTGGCACCTGAAGGAGAGGCATTCAAGTCCGATGGGATCTTCTTCATCGCCTCCCGGATAGCCTGCAACTCTTGAATCTCCATTTCCAAGTCCTCTTCACTATTTGCTAGGTGCTCTTGCAACCGCTCGGCATACCGCACGGTCTGCACCAAGAATCGTCCAATTGATGTCATGGGATAAATTGTGGTGGTGTCGTACAAACACTGTTGCACCAAGGCGGCGGAATCGTTGCAGACGGCCGTCAAACCGTAGCCACCAAACGGAAGTTCCAGTTCCGTGGCGAGGCCGTTCAAAATGGTGGCGTACAAACCCGCAATGCGGGCGGCCCGGACGGCATCGAGACCCCTCACATGAGGACCTTGTTCCACTGCCTCATTGAAGGGAACTTGCGGGTTGGAATGGGTTTCCAGCCACAAAATCCCTCAATGCCGACAAAGCGCTGCAAACAAATGGGAAAGGGAATCATTCATGGTTAGTTAGCAAAACATCACGACAACCGTTTCCACAACCAGCTTTTACATGACATACCTGAAGACGAAGCTCACTGGGCGTTCCATCCGCACGAGTTCCTGCCAGCGGTCCTTGAATTACCATATCCAATCCGGAATGAGGCATCATGGCGGGAGCCATATTGCCGTTCTTGTGCGTCTCCAAAAACACTCCCAAGGGAAGTTTGGACCAAGCATCTTCCCCTTCCTTGACGCACAAGGCCAATCCAAATGTGGTCATGCGAGAGGTTGGAAACACTTGAACGTCGTGACCGGAATCGAATCGATCAATGCCTGCACTAATTCCCGCGGCGTTGTAATGACTTTGGCATTGTCGTCATCCGTCATGCGCACTTGAAACAATTCACCTGCATTCTTATTGGCATGACGGTAATAGTTGGCTCCCAATTTGTTCAAGAGAATCGACAATAAACGCATCTTGAGGATTTCTCGTTTGGTGTGCGAGTTCAAGGCATCTCCCCAACCGAGATGCAAGCCGGGAAACAACCGATGATTGACGGGCACTGGTTCACCCAGGCTGCGATCTTCGGGATCATACAAGGAGCTCTTCGTCTTTTTACTGTCCTCACGGTTCTTGTAAGCCACCGAGTCTTCGTGCGACTCTTCCTCTTGTACGCCGGCATCTTGCGCCATTTGAAGCTCAGCGGAAGCCGTCATGTCACCATCGTGGCCCATGAGAATCTCTTCCATCCGGAAACCACAAAGTCATTGGGAATGAAAAATTCGTCGTTGAGATTTTGGACAAAGGTGGGAGTTCCTTTGACACTTTCCCCCACTTTCATCTTGTCGATGGCACTCAAATGGTAGTTTGGGACGAAATTGTCTTGAACGGCGGTGCTGTTTCCACCATTGACCTTGGCATTGACGTCGGAAATGGCCAAAAGAGTCATCAACGATACGGGGATCCCACCCTTATCGTTGGAGGCACTTATGGACGATTCCTGTCCGACGACAAGAACCAATTCGCGGCAATGCTTCCCGCTAATCCACGAGCACGTTTTTGAACGAGACCAGTACCCACAGCAGGGAGCAAGACACGGCCCATTTGCGGTCCCAATACTTTGAGCAGTCCTGCCGCCAATCCAGCTTCGATTTCCCGCTGAATCAGTTTCGGTTTCGGTGTTTCTTCCATAGAGATTGCCTTGGGAAGTCCTTTAGTCGCAATTGTGCCATGTAGGTGCCCAAGCTAATCACTGGCTGACCTTCCTGTTGGCATTTTGCTTGAAATTCCGGATTCATTTCCAAGAGCCGAAGGTCGGAAAACACGCCGTCTTCCGCAATCGTGGCGCTTCCCTCCACGACGCGTTCCATGGTGACACCAGCACCAAAAAGCCAAGACTCTTCTTGAATTTGTTTGACACGACGTCGAATGGCACCTCGATACTTTACCAGCGCCATCAAGGACAAGACGCCCACACAGGAGCTCAGGACCTTGACTGGTCCAACTGAATGCAAGAGTTCCGTGATGGCGTTGGCCCCGGCCAGCAAGGATGTTGATGTCATGATGCTTCTGCTACGGTACACCTCTGTATAGTACAATGGAGTAGTAAGATACAGTCTTCGCAATGACTTAGACAAATGAGATACTGGTTGACGCTTGCAATCTTGTCGAAGAGGGGATAAGGTTGTGGGGAGAAAAGCCGCGCAGGTGGCAGTGACACGGCTAGATGCAGCCCTGGCTTCTGGGAAATGATCATAGAATGGATGATAGTCTATTGTATCTTTGGTTGGGTTGGGTTGGGTTGTCGCTTTTTTGTTTGTTTGTGAGGGGAAAGGGATGAAGAGCATATCTGGCTACTTTCATCATTTTCCTTCGGCAACTCATAATCTTCCTGTGGCAATCCGAACCGAACTCTTTGTCTCATCAAAGGACAATGTTGGAGCTCGACACGGAGGTTCCCGATCATTCTGGAAAGTTCATTTCGCGGAATGCTCACTCACGTGGGTACAGCCGTAGTGGGTAAACCCTGATCCGGAAGTCTTTCATGGAATGATTCCATTCAATTCGAAAGATCATGCAATCAAGAAAGACGCGACGCAACACCACTGTATTTGGGGAGCCGTGAAAGATACATGTAGCTACACAACCTCTGTGCTCCTACATTTTATGTCCTAGCTAGCTAGCTGGCACGAGAGGCCACCCCTCTGATTCTTCCCCTCGAGCACAGAGCAGAACCGGAGGTATTGTCTTGGAAACCTCACTCACTCGCTCTCAGACAAGAATAATTACTACAGGTTCCTCTCATGGTTGCTGCACTGGATGAAGAGCTGTCCGGCTTCATCTGCTACTGCATACAGTTCAAACATTGCATCACTCGATCGCTCCTGATAGAGTGATAGTTACCTCCGATGGTTGTTGCACTGGATGAAAAGCTGTTCCACTTCATCTGCTCACGTCTACTAGCAATGATATCTAAGCAACATATACGAACACAGCTTATGCATCTATCCAAGTGACACCACAGTGGACAAAGTCAACTGCGACAACTTCTTGTGTTGCCCACCTGACAGAAGAGCCACACAGACTGCCACAGTGGCATCGATTCACATAGAAGCACAGACTACCAGTGACTCCTAGGCTCTACTTCACATTTCTATACAATACATTACCTTTGTAAATGTTCAAGTCTTCAAAAGTCAGAGTTTGCACCAGTGTTGTGTCATTAGACAGCAACATGCCTCATCAGTGCTCAGTAAATACAGAGAAAGCAGCCATAAGTTGTATCAATCCTTTCCAACCGGGTCCCTACAATACTTGTCCACACTGCGTTGTTTACAATACATTCGAACGCTATTAGGAATCGCTACGCTGGTTGCTTCAATTGCTCGATCTTGGCTAGTTTGTCATCCTTCTTCTGTGTGATCGCCTCGATTTCGGATTGAACCGTCTGAATACATTTGAGTACATCTGTTTCGCTCACCGTCAATTGCGACAACCCAGCCGACACCACCCCGACGGCCGCTTTGGCCATTTGCTTTTCGACAAATGTCATTTTCTTGTTGCTGGATATGGAGTCGGAAACCTTTTGGGCTCCTTGGTTTTTGCTATCCGTCAGAGTGCTGCCACCACCGGATGCAGCACCCGTATCGCATTGAATGGCTGCATCGTAGGCATCGACCCCAAATTTCTGTTTTCGAGCCTTGGCTTCTCGCTCCAACAGCTGCAGCTTGGCCCGCCGTTTTCCTTCCGTGCCGGTGGCCTTGGCCTTGTCCATGACCGAGGCGTCTTCTTTCTCTCCCCTCTGCTTGCTCTCGGCATCGGCGTCTATCTTGGCCTGGATTTCTGCCTTTTGATCTCGTATCTTGGTTAGGTCTGCCTTGGCGGCCTCCCAAGGACTTGCCAATGGCGACAACTTACCACCCACCCCGTTTTTGGCGTCCAGGTCCCACAGCAAACCGCACACCTCAATGCCAAATTTCTGTTTCTTGGCGTTGATTTCGCGGTCCAACAACAGGATTTCGGATTTGAGTTTGGTGTGCTTGGCCGCATTCTTGGCTTTATCGAGAATACCCATGGTGCTGTCGTAGTACAGTGCAGAACTGTAGCTTGCTTTTGTTTGCGGTGCTGTAGTACTGTACTGGTAGCTTCCTGGAGTGAATATTTCTTTTTGTTTATTGAATCGGGTTTACTATGGATTAGAGAGAGCTAAGAGGAGGACGGAGACAGAGGTCAAGGGGGGCACGACGCAGGAACGCAAGGCAGGCAATCAAGGGCGCAAGCAGGGCAACATGGAAACCAAGGATAGGGGTGAAGGCAGGAGGGCAGGGAGGAGCAAAGGAGCAAGACTAGCGGAAGAGATCGAGGTGTCGTTGTTGTTGTCTTGTTTGTTTTTGATCGTGAGGTGAACTCACCTGCGTTAAATACTAGTATGTAACCCTAACTTTTGCGTTTAAGCAAGGGGGGGGGAGAGGGGGGGGATCCGCGAGCAGCAGGGCAGAGCCATGGAAAGGCAGATCAGAATGCAAAACCTAAAAACTTCTGGGCTCCTACACTTTATGTCCTAGCTACCTGGAACTGGAACACGAGGTCACCCCTCTGATTCTTCCCCTCAAGTACAGCGCAGAACTGGAGGAATTGGCTGTCTTGGAAACCTCACTCACTCTCAGACAATATTACTACAGTTTCCTCCGATGGTTGCTGCGCTGGATGAAAAGCTGTTCCACTTCATCTGCGACTGCATACAGTTCAAACACTGCATCGGCGGCACGCTCGTGATATAGTGCATGTGGAGATTGTTTGTTGCAAAACTCGGAGCCTGGATACGGATGACCTCGACGTGGATCAAAGAACCCACGATCGTCCGTGTTGTGTACGCCATGAAGCAGGCTGGCCAAAAAATCCACCAGGGGACTTTTAATGGCACCCAGTGCCGTGAGATTGAAAAAGTCGCCTTCCAAGCAAGGAACCGGTAGTTGCTCCTTTTGGAACACAAATGCCCATATAAAGGCAATGGCAACTCCCATGAGCTTGATGAATAATGGCCCTCCCTGCAACAGGGGAAGTGGGAAGTCTTGTGTTTCTATCAGCATGTTCAATTCTGGAATGTACTGGTTGACAAAAAAGTCAGTTTCCACTTCGTTGAGAAGCTCCGGGGCAATCACATCTTGCACCAGGCAGTCGCAGATGGAGGATGGCAGGAATGCATAACAACCAAATGCCAGCAACGCCACAATGATCAAATTGATGCTTCGTTGCATTTGCAATTCCAGCAAGAAGGGGATCCACTCGGGTACGCCATAATTGAGTGGCATATAGGTAATATCGGTAACGAGCTCTGGAAATGGTATAGGCTCAATGTCTTGACCCACTGTCCAAAGGATTGTCGAGTTGGTACCCGTGCCTCGAATTAATATCTGATAGGCATTGTTGATCAGGATGGCTACCATGTGCGCATCAAACTGTTGCCCCGCATTGGTCATGCTCCCATGAAACCAACAAGAGGAAGTACCCGTTGTGATGAAGGTTTGCATCAGAGCTATTTGATCCGAAACGGGGATATTCCAAGTCTTGTAATCACAGACGCGAATGGCCGAACGGTAGAAGCCGACATTGGAAACGTAGTTGCATGGCTCTTGTACCTCATACGTCCGGTAGGTGGTTCCAAAGAGTGCCGACTTGTTGAGTTTGGATTCCAAAAAGTCTTCCTCTCGTCCACCCCATGCATCCCCCCTACTCCCACCCGACAAGTAGTAATCATAGAACTTTTGAAACGCGGCATCTTGGGTCTCTTCGAGTTGTTCCACACCCCATTTGGCCATGCAATTGGACAATTCTTCGTAGAGAAAATCTGGGTAGGTTGTGGATTCATCAAAGTGGAGGGACATGTCGTCCAGAAACATCTTGGTGGTTTCGCCCACATCACCCAACACGAATTGCCAAACCAACACATTTGCCAGCACAATACTGTTGGGCCAAGCACCTCTTCTTGCCTGGAGCATGATGATTGGCAAGGAAAAACTTGTCTCAGAGATTCAGAGAGGTTTGGCTTTCCTGTTGGTCGGCTGCACTTCCTGGATCTTTTCCTGGGATTGCGAGCATTATGGAGGGGCGAACCAAAAGTCACCTTTCAAGTTCGAGCCAAAATCTATGGAAAACTTGGGCTTACAAGGTCGGCAGCCAACGGTCTAATTACCATAGGTTGCAGGACTGAAGATCGATAGTGGGTGTCCGTTTGGAGGTGACTGTGTTCTCAACACAATTCTCTGAAATACCAGAATACCTTCCTTGGCCCACGGGCTAACGGCATGGATAGGGTATGTAGACTACCAGGTATGTGTGCAGGGCTAGTTAAAGTCTAGCTACCAGTAGCTATCATAGATCTGGCCATAATTTTTAAAGCTGGAGGCACTCATCATCATCATCATCATCAAAAAGAAAGAAAAGAATCCCGACCATGATCTCGACTACCACTGGCATCATTCATCCAAGATGCACACTCAAGCTCTCCTTGTGGATGCTAGTGCTCCTGGTGATTGCGCTCGGCGACGCGGAAACCCTCCTTCAGGACGAGTTGTTGAAGGAACGCCAGGATGTGTCCTTGAAAAAGTACCTGGGCATGGCAGAGATTGCCGAAGCGGGCGACGCCAATGTCTTTGATGACATTCATACTCCTCGAGACTTGCAGCAATACGACCACACATTCGGTGGGAAGCTCTACGATCGGTGCTCCATCATTTTCCCGTGCGACGAAGGATTGCAATGTACCGGGATCCCAACGCAAAAGCTGTGTTTGCCCGTCGACTGCCTCATGGAAGGCGTCAGGGCCGAGCTGGATGCCAATGGTTTGGAAGCTGACTTTGCCACTGTCCTTTTGGAACAGGCAGGATTGACCGAGGAGTCCATGTTCAATAGGAGTACGATCGATATGGGGGACAACGCCACGGAAGAAATGACCCAAAAATGGTTGCTCATGCCGGGCGTGGAACAAAAGCTTCGTGACGCCATGGCGAGTTTGCCCCTGGATTTGAGGAGATTGGACGAAATGGCAGCGGCGTGTACCAGTGGAGCGCAGCCGAGTCCTAACCAGATTTCCGGACAACCCTGGACCTATTTGGGCTTGAACCTGGAAGTGTCGGCTGGTTTCAAATTCATTTATCAGTTCATTTACAGCTCTCAACTCGAGATCTCGACCGATCCTTTGATTGTTGCAACTTGGAGCAACATTTGCATTGGTGGTGGGCCTTCAGCTGGTTTCCATACAGGTAAGATGATCGAATCAGAATCGTATCAAATCGTATCGAATCCATAAAGTTTTGAGATCTGGCTGGCTGAACAATTTCTCACCATTCAATGTATTCTCTTTGGCATAGAGTTTATCGTTGGCTGGAATTTTGGAGCACAGAATATCACCGAAGTGGCACAGAATTCGGTCATGTTTGATTACGGTGGGGCCTTCTTCGTTGGTCTCGGTCAAGCGCTGGGGTTCACTGTCGATCCATGTTATTTTAGATTGGACATTATGGTTGGAGTTGGTATTGGCGCTGGAATTTCCGCTACCTACTGCTTTGTCACTGGGTACAGTGAAATTGTTTGAGGATTGAATTCAGTTCCGAAAAGACAATCATGGATGTTCTTATTAGGGAATCATGTATGTACGTGGCTGCTTCCACAGACCTTTCGTTCCGGCAACAACCGGGTCATGTTTTCAGTGGTAATTCTTGTACGATAAATGTCTAGCTTCAACAACTACAAGAAGTATTTCACGGTGTCCAAGAACCAGACTTGGTGTGTGTTGAAGATCGCGTTGACCTCCTCTAGTACCGCACATGTATCACCACTTCTTATAGCCGACCCGGCTGTTGCGCACCTCCAGAGTGCTGACCTCATGGAGGGGAGCTGTGAGCATGACGAAGCGGAGAAAGCAGGAAAGTAGCAATCTTGCTCTGTAGAATGCAATCTCCTAAACTATGGAAATGTCTGATGCATACTGTGACGTAATAATCACCATGGTCGCCACCACATTTTTGCTCCTCTTCTGGGCATCCATGGTCAGGGGCCCACTTCCAAATTGCCCAATAGCCATTTCTTCAGCTATCCTGCATGTTCTGGCATCCCAGGGGAGTCCATTCTCATGGGCCCACTTCACTATGTCAAGATCTCCCCTCATAGCAGCGCCGACGCATGTATCTTCCAACCGCTTTCGCAAGCCCACTTCAGTATCACCAAATGCCCACCTCCAGCAGCATTTGAGCAGGTAGCTTCATCCCATGGACATCCATTCTCATGCATGTCCTTGCACTCCAAGGGTACCCATTCTCTCGAGCCCATTTCAGCACTCCCAATTCCCCTTTCTAGCAGCACCAGAACATGTTTTCCCAGGGGCATCCATTTTCTCTCAACCATTTCAGAATTGTCAAACTCCCAACTTTAGCTGCTTCAGAGAATGTCCTTGCATTACACGGACATCCATTCGCATGGGCCAACTCAAGGATGTCAAGGCAGCCATTTCTGCAGCCGTACCTGTGGTACCCGTGGTACTAGTAACGGTACGTACTGGTACCGGTACTACTAGTATGCCTCATACATTGTTTAGAAACTCCAAATCGATTCGATTCGATTCGATTGATCATTCATCGTTCGCTGGGATCCAAATCGATTTCTTTCACATGTGAAAGCCCGACGACAAATAAGTTTGAATGTTTCCTCACATATTTCATCCAACCGATCGAGGATCAGGCCACCGTGGTCAAGGTACATTCAAGTTGTACTAGTACCATAAAAGGTACCGGTATCGGGGCATGGATCTCTACCGGTAGCTAGCTAGCAGCTCGGTGTTCATTGGACACTTCGACCATGCGACAGAGCCGGCTGCAGCTGTATCGTCTCATCACAATTGCTTGTGTTGTTGGTTCCGTGGTGGCAGCAGTGATCCAGCAAGTCCTCAAGCTACAACCACAGGACTCTTTCTGTCGAAAGACTGCCATCACTCTAAACTCGCGTCCTCCATGGATCAAGAATCTTCCGCTGAATCCGAATGCAACCTTGGCGAATGATGTGCTGGCAATTCATCATGATGTCTACGAGTCAAGGGTGATTGTCACGCTTCAACAGAACGGACGGTGCCCGAGGCCGTACTTGATGGGACGACTTTCGGGCCCCGCGTTGGTCAAGGTGGAAAATTGGACCAAGATCCATGCCCCTATCGTATCGAACGAGACGAACATGCCAGTGCAGCTCACGGCCACCATGGAAGGCACCTATCGGGCACCAGTGGGCGGTCAGTACTTTTTGGAAGTTGTCGCCATCTATTGCGACGATGCATTCTATGATTTGAAACACAGGCAAGACTTGTTCTTTCAAGAAAAGCAACCAATCGAGTTGAGCCAAACAAATGTCAGTAGAAAGGCTGTGGATTGGTGGGGACTCCAAGAAACCCGAGAGGTTATGACGTTTCACTTTGCCCCTGTTTGCGTAGAGAATCCTTATCAGCATCGACTAACGGCTAACCATGCCACTATATGGGTAGACCATGAGACTGTAAAAACACAGAGGGCATTATCCGAGCACACTGTGAGTGGTTTCTGGTACTTCAAGCCTTCCAGAACGAACGCGACTCTCGTTGGTTCCATCAATAGAACCAATTTGATCACCTCCACGTCAACAACAGCACTCACTCCGTTATACAAGGCATCAGCCCTACACCTGTATGATGGCATATAGAAAAAAGGAAGCACTACCACCAGAATGTGTAGAACCGGCATCACATGAACGCTACCACGACTATAAATTCCAGTGGAATCAACACCCCAAGACCAACCATCGACATGATGGCCGCGGCCCTCCCATCAGAATCCAGTCTCTTTCGTTACCACAACCAACTGTGATTTGTTTCATGGGGGCCAGTCATGCTCGGTTCTTCAAGGAGGCGGCGGAACGATTGAACATTACTCGAGCCAACAACAATTTGACGATTCACTGGTCCGAGGTCCCTTACCCCACTGACATCCAACCAGGAGTGGTCCAAAGGTTGATCCAGATTCAGCGTTGCAATAAACTCGTCATTGGTGTCGGTCAATGGCCCGCCAGCTATTCCACCAATCCACCAATGATGGTGCACGCCTTTTATCTACACATGAAGAGGGCACTTTCCCTCCTTGTCCAGTTCAACCTCACACAGCAAGTAGATGTCTACACACGCAACATACATTACAATCCACTGACCCATTTCATCTCCAAGTGCCCTCCCGAGGGATGGAGGAATCCCATGGTCATTGACGGATACAATGCCGTGATCCAGCAACTCTGCCGTGAAATGTCTCCGCATATTAGCTGTTTGGATACCCACTTTCTAACCGGAGCCATCTGGGATGGCAGTCCAGACTGGTGCCACATGGGTCCTCGAGGAGCGGAAGAAGAGCTCTTGTACGTGTCCGCCAAGATCTTGGGGTTGCTGCCATCGAGGAGTGATGCAGAAACGGATGCAGCCACGAATGAGAAATCTCTTTCTCTTGTCAATGAATAGACCACTCCACTTGCGTGCGGCTAGCTCAGCGCTTTGGAGCTGGCTGAAGCACAACAATGAAACCTAGTCGGGTATTGCAACTACACATTGCAGATATTTTGGAAGCAAGTGAGAGTTC
Source organism: Seminavis robusta (assembly GCA_903772945.1). Taxonomy (NCBI): domain Eukaryota; phylum Bacillariophyta; class Bacillariophyceae; order Naviculales; family Naviculaceae; genus Seminavis; species Seminavis robusta. Next base: position 16,570 of record CAICTM010000602.1, read on the forward strand.
GCGACGCCCAGCGGATTGAGGGAAGGCACAACCTGCACCGGAACGTTGGATGGCATCGTCAGCATCCATTTCCGCGACTTGGACCAACACGATACAATCCTCCTGGAAAAACGATGGAACAACACACATCCTACACTGCAACGGTATTCAAATTTCAGATCCACCGATTGTGTGTACTGGCCAGCGAGGTACCTTTAATAGCTGACCGTACCGGTACTAGATACCGGTAGGAGGTTCCGGTATCGGTATGCATAAAGGAATAGCATTGACATCTTATGCCAACTGCGGGTGCTAGCTAATGCATGCAACTGCCATTTGGATGACCCAGTCAGAACAACTCCCGCATATACGGACCAGACACCCTGTCCAAGCTTTTCTGGTCACCTGTTTCACGTGTATGAACCGACCTGGTGGAAGGCTTCTCAAATAGAACAAACAATTGTTGCGGCACCACCAACTCCTGGTCCATGTTCTCTCACTCCTGGTCCAACCATTGCAGTACCGGTAACTCAGGCACCGTCAGCAACCCCTCCTTCCCTGGCTCCACCCAAGCATTGCGCCATCATCGGCACCTTCTCAGAATCCTTCTGCCGCACCACCAATCCACTCCTTGCTGACTATGCCATTCTTTAATGGTGGATATGGTTGGGCAGATCCTTATGGAGGATATTTTGATCTCCATGATGGAAATGGTTGCCAACTCTGCAAATGGGATGACCCCATTGCCCCCCCCAACCTTCCCCAATCAGTTCCCAGACCCAAACACCCATATCACTTGCGTTGTGCAGCTACGGTGTTTCAGCATGGCCCATGACCAACCAGGAACCAGAACGTTGTTACCAGCAAGTCACAGATATTGCCATTGACCAGGCGTGGGGTTGGAACTCGGCGGACAAGGGTGTCTATTCTGTGGATGGGAATGGGCTTCACTGTGCATGGATTGGAAATTGTTTCGTTGGTTCTGGTAATTCTCCTGACAAAAATCAGCAGTATGATAACAATGGCAATTGTGCACAGCCAAGCTGGTGGTCATGTCGTCAAGGGCCAGGAATAAACCCGTTTGTGACAGGGAGAGGTTATTTTGATGGCGCACGGCACAGCTCCTGGTCAAAGCTACAATAAAATTAGGTCTTGACACAAGGCCTCTTTGCTATGGGCCCAGCATACAGTACACTTTCAAAGGAGGTCAACCCCACGGGTACGTAGTAAAACCATGTGCATAAGAACCGCACTATTACTTCAAGTTCCAGCAGCAAACATCTCTACAAAAACTAGACTACAGAATCTGTGAGGGTCCTTGGATAGATCACCCAATCGATCGGCGAGCGGTTTTCTGTTAGTTATGCTCCAGTTTCGATCTTATTCGAATGTGGCTCTGACCTTTCGGAACATTCGATTGGATCTTTTGTGGAGACCGGCTGACAGGCAGTCTCGTCTCTCGTTCAATTCAATCGTTCAATCCACTCTCACTGTTACTGCTTTGCCTAGCCTCGCCCCCCTCGCTCCTTAACCTATCTATTTTTTATAAGGGGGTTTAGAGTAGGGAAATTATCTACGGAAGCCAGCCGGGGCCAGGCTTAAGCAAAGAACAGTCGAAATTCAGGACTCGGTTCTGTGGGATCAGGGGCAAGAAAATTAATGGAGGACCATTACGGGGGGCAAAGGGTTTGGCTTTGCGGGATCCACGGAGACATAAATGGGTAGCTTTCACAAGGGCAATTGAGATACGGGTCTGCATGAAGAACATCATTTGAGAGTAGGAAAATTGAGTTTTGGAGGCAGTAGCAGAAGCAAGGCATTGTAAGAGAGTCTTGGCTTGAGGGGTATTTATTTTCTTCCTCTCACTGTTTGCTTTTGCAAGTACATGTACATGTACTAACACGATAGCAAAGCGAATTCGACAATGCAAAAGGAAGAGCCACCCAAGAAGCGGGTCAAGATGGCCTTACCCAAGACAGATCACTACGGTCTCTTTCTGGAAGCATTGGAGATATGTGGTCAGTACCGGCTTCCTCAAGATTTGGATCTTGTGGATGTGGTTCATCTTCGCTTAACATCCAAAGGATGTGGCAAGGTCGCTGCCAAACTGGCACTCGACCGCTTGCAAAGTCTTTGCTTGAAATACAGAGTTGTGGATCGAGTACACGAAAGGATACACCATGGGCGTATTCGTGACTCTATTGTGTGCTGCGAACGTCCCTATGAAACTGATTTCGTGGCAGGTACTACTGTCAGCGATGGTTGCATCAAGCACACTTTCATCGCCACAGAACAACAAGTCTATGAGTTTGACTGGAAGGCACCAACACCGGAAGAACGAGAAATTAAAGAAAACGCTCGGGAAAAATATCTGCTAGCCGTTTCTCACCATGTCGAAGTGGTATTAGAGCTTCCAGAAGAAGAACAAAGCGAAGACGGAAGGCTCATGAGGTGCTCTCCAAACCCTGCCCAACTTACATTTCAGCTTATTAAAATGTCCAAGAAGGAAGCCGGTCAAACAATCGATATCGAAGGCACGCCAGGAGGAAGTCTGGAATGCGAAATCATCCACGCTCAATGCATCGACTGCCCTGCAACAGAAGAAGATGGTCCTACAATTCATCACAAAGGATCCTTTAGGATCAAAAGTGTCACAGTGGATTTGAAAGTGTTGTCTTTATTCATTCTACACAACAAAGAACGCTAGTCTGAGGAGCACAAGGAATCACTGGAACGCCCACTCAACCCTGTGGAACAAAAGCTTGAAAAAGCGATTGACTTGGCCGACAAAATATTTCCAGACTCGTTGTACGCATATGACTCCCCAGGTCGTCTGTTTGGTATCTAGCTAGCTAGCTGGCATGGGGACTGCATGTACCGTACAAGAAAGCACGAATTGAAGCTCATGATGTCCTCTTGAAGAGATGCGCAATCAGGAAAAGTTTTACGAGCTCGTGATGCCCTGGCTATATTCTGATATGAAAGCAAAACAATAGTCTGGATGATCGAATGCTTATTAACTTAATAAAACATGAGTATGGTTTTTTCTAAAAAGGACACTGGAGGTGTAATAGATATACCGGGCGAGCAGACTTAAAGATGGGCCGGCATAGTAATATTGTTGAAGTTTGGCTGAAGGTAGTGTCATTAGATTTGTCCGTCTGAGAAAGTGGCGTGGTAGCTTACGGGAGTTTAGAGGTGTGCAACATGAGACGTTAGATTTTTCCATCTGAGAAAGTGGCGTGGTAGCTTACGGGAGCTTAGAGGTGTGCAACGTGAGACGTTAGATTTTTCCGTCTGAGAAAGAGGCGTGGTAGCTTACGGGAGCTTAGAGGTGTGCAACGTGAGACGTTAGATTTTTCCGTCTGAGAAAGAGGTGTGGTAGCTTACGGGAGTGACGTTAGATTTTTCCGTCTGAGAAAGAGGCGTGGTAGCTTGGGGGAGTTTAGAGATGTGCAACGTAAGACGTTAGATTTTTCCATCTGAGAAAGTGGTGTGGTAGCTTACGGGAGTTTAGAGGTGTGCAGATGTGAGGAAAATATTCAGGATCCGTTGCTATAAGAGAATGTGTAAGAAATGTGGGGGCCCATGAGGGGGCTTCGTTTCTAGATAAACTCTAACCCTAAGGAAACCAACCAACCAAAACCAACCAACCACCACCACAATAAATGGGGTCAGAGATCACCGGGGTCTGCCCGGTATATTAGGTGCTCACATCCCTCTACGTATTAGACTGACTGGTTGACCCGGGTCCTCTGCAGTAGCCAGGTAGTTGTATTTTTTAGAATAAAATGATATAACCAGAAGAAACCGTTGCAGTAGGCAACGCTGAGCCTAACAACTCAGGCGAGACAGCAATGCATGTAGCAGTAGACAGTCCCCAGCCCAAGCAACCCAGACCATCGTTACTGGATTGACTGATTGCAGTCTGGCCAGGAGGTATCTCTTGTATTTGAAGGAACCTATGTTGCTGCTACATCGTACTTCCTCTACCGTACACCAAAGGGCCAAGGCCAAGGAATCGAATCCAGATCAAATACAAGACAGTAGTTTGGAGCATTTGCAACGTCTGCAACTTCCCTTGCTTGGTTTGTCCCCGCTGGTGCTGGTAGAAAGGCGTCAGATGATGCGCTTTTTGGCTCTGGTCCGGCACCGTAATCGACCCCATTCGAATTGAAAGATTCTATTGTTTCGATTCGACTCAATTTGATTCGATTCGATTGAATTCGGATCATTCGGATCTTTGGATCTTTGCCTCCCAGAGGACCAAACGGTGCCTGCCCCCAAAGCACAACCAAACAAAACAAGAGGCGATGAGAAGCCAACCTCTGTTGTGGCGTTGTGTATCCTCCTTTGCTCTTGCATTATTGCTGCCAGTACTCGTTGTAGTATCCACTACAGAGGCAGCCATGGCCACTCGAACGACAGTGCTGAAACGGACCATTGAAGGTCTCTATCGACCTCATCGAAAACACGAGATTCTCTTTCAAGGCACCTTCCAGTCGCACTGGGCCCATCCCGATTTGGTGGAGATTGTAAAACAAACACAAAATGCTACTACTACTAGTAGCACCATGCCATCGGCACCACTCACGGTGGAAATTCCCGATAGCGTCTACAGTTTTTCCGCATTCACGTCAGAATTTGTGAAACTGTTGACGGAAGAAATTGCAAACTTTTATGCGGCGAGCGAACGATTCGACATTCCCATTCATCGTCCCAATTCCATGAACAAGTACGGTGTGGTCGTGAACGAGATTGGATTGCGACCCTTGATTAGTTCCTTTCAGCAAGACTATCTGTGGCCCATTTCCAAGGTACTCTTTCCCCAAGAAGCCACACCCAAATTCGATGGTCATCATTCCTTTATCGTACGGTATCAAGCCGACGAAGATTTGGGATTGGATATGCATACGGTCAGTATTGGTGTTGTTTTTGTTTTTGTTTTTGTTTTTGTTTTTGTTTTTGGTTGGATGTATAGAGGCCATGGACGGTTCTTCTAGCCAGTAGACGAATTCTGATTTGTTCTTTTCTTTTCCTCCTCTCTCTTTTGTCGGTACAATCTATCTGTGCGATTCAATCTACCCACCCCAATCCACTACTTGCAACAACACACACACACACACACATACACACACATGATGCCATATCATACCAGGACGACTCGGATGTCACGTTCAATGTCTGTCTGGGGGAAACCTTTACCGGATCGACTTTGACATTTTGTGGCGAGTTTGGAGCGGCCAATCATCGACAATACACGCATCAATATCATCACCAAGTGGGACGGGCTATTTTGCATCTCGGCAGTCGTCGTCATGGAGCCGATGACATTGACACGGGCCGACGCATGAACTTGATTGTCTGGAATCACAACTCGGTGTGGAGAGCCTCCAGCCAATATCGAGAATTGAAACACGGCATGGGATATCAACGGGAACAAGGACTGCCGTCCAAAGTGTGTTTGAGCTATACGCACGATGTGGATTATCTGGCGTATCATGACGACCTGCCGGAGCGGGCCAAGACATTGCAGTTGCATCCGTGGTGTCCGCCACCGGGAATGGAATACGAAGGGTTTGAAGATCAACTGCGAGCCAAGGATAAAAAGAAGAAGACACGTGATCCAGTGGATGAATTGTGATTTGTGTGTGCTTCAGACGATGAGATAGGATAGGTTAGGATCGGATAGGATAGGATGGGACCAACCGTTTGCGATCAATGCCTCAGAGACTTGTCCAAGTCCAGTGTCTTTTGCCGCGGTATCATCACTGAGAGCATCAAGTCACAACAATCTGCTCTTAGGAAATGTGTCTGCTGATGAGTGTGAGAGGCGAGTTAGCAAGCCCACTCGAAGTTACAGCTCCAAGAAGCCCCTCAGGCCATCTTCGAATCTACTACTAGCCAGTAGTAGCAGGGCTTAACCCCATTGGCGAACTGAATATCTTTAAAACTTGCTTTCGGCTCATTTGGCACCTCTCCACGAATTCGCCTACTTTAGCCAGCTTTTACCCTGTCTTAATTCTTGTTAACTCCATTTTACTACACAATCCTCGCTTTGCAGTGATGCATCGCGGCGACTGGATCTTTTCAAAGCTACCGTACTGTTGGTGACACCAAGATAGTCAAGTTCGTTAGTTTTGTCTTGCCTCTTGTTATTAAAAACCATGCAAGTTGAGAACCAAGCAAACCTTAAAAAAAAAATAGAAAGCATGAAGGGCAGCCACCCAGCCACCCAGCCGCCTCTTTTGTAGAAAAGAGCGTGTAAATTGCTGCCAACACGTCACTCAAACCGTCCACAGTCCACGCCACACCCGGTTTCGCCTCCTGTTTCGTGCATCCACACCACTCCACCGACCACCCATCATAGCTTCACATGTTCCCACCATGAGACCTACTCGTCTCATTATACTCTTGGCTTCTTTCCTACACACATTCGCCTTTCTACAACATAATCCAACCATGACAATGAAAACAGGCACTACCGCGACGCCTGCCGTGACTGCCGGCGAAAAGGAGGAAACCGAGAAGATTCCTCCCAATGATGCTAATACCCCCCGTCAATTTCGAATGGTGGCTCTTGATTTGGATGGGACTCTTCTCAACTCGCAGCATCAGCCTTCAGAAGTCACCAAAGCGTGTCTTCGTCGTCTAGAAGATCAAGGCTTTGTGATATCCATTGCGACTGGTAGAGCCATCACGACTGTGTACGAAACTGTCAAGGCATTGAATCTATGCCAACCGATACCGGTCGTGTGCTCCAATGGCGCACAGGGTTATATGTGTAGTCTCGCGGAAGGACCAGATGGAGAGCGGAAAGTGGAAAAGAAACCACTCTTTTCGACTCCCGTTCCTGCCGTGGTGGCGCAGAAAACGATTGACTTGGCCAAAGAAATGGGATGTATATCGCAATACTACGTGGGAGAAGACATCTTTGCCGATCCTCGAGAACCGTATGATTATAAAGTGGCCGAATTGTACATTGATCTAACGGGAAGCCAAACGCAATACGTCAAGGATCATTTCCAGGCGGCCATTCAAAAGGGACCTCCTTCCAAGCAGCTGGTTTTGTGCAAGGTGGAGGAACAAGACCAAATGATGGAAGCGTTTGATCGCGAGTTGAGCAAAGAACCTATCTTATCAATGGGAAGAGAGCCCATATTGTGCGAGGTCATTTGGGGTGGTTCATGGAAATCTTGCACCCGGATGTTTGCAAGGGAAACGGATTGATCAAAATGTGCGACCATTTGAGGATTCCAATAGAGGAGACCGTTGCCTTTGGAGACGGCGACAATGATTTGGAATTCATTCAAATGGCTGGAAAGGGAATTGCCATGAGCAATGCTGCGGACGTGGTAAAGAAAGTTGCGGATCAAGTTATTGACCTCAACAATGACGAAGATGGAGTGGCCAAGACTTTGGAGAGATTGGAGGCAGAAGGGGTCTTGGTCTTTTCTACTGAATAGAATAGATTAGATTAGCAATAGAACCCAACAACACAAAACGCAGTCCCACTAGCTAGCAACTGATGTGCCGGTACTGTACCACCACAGCCTGCAGGCACCCCGGCGACTGGTGTAACGTTTCCTAGCTCTTTTGTCTTGTAGCTAAGCAAGCTTTAAGGTTCTTGGCTGCAAAACGTGCAAACACAACTGCTTCAAATCAAACACAGGACCTTCAGATCTCAAGTCCGACAATCTCCCAACTGTGGGTCCAAAATGCAAGCCAACCGCAAGCAAAAAGCCAAGGAATAAGCCAACGAAGAATCCAAGGAAAAGGGACAGGCATCCAAAACCAAGCGCTCAAGGAAATAATATTCAAGGAGCTGACAAAGAAGTCCGGGGAAGAATCAAAGGAAGAAACAAAGTCCCCTGGCAAGGAGGCACAACACGGCACAACATCCAATGTTTCCTTCCAAGAAAAAGGACCCAGGTGACGAGTCCACTCCCAAGTCCCCTGGGTAAATGGTCACAGTCGCCACTTACTACCACGTCTTTGAATAGTAGTGGCTGGAAGAAGTGTGGTCAAGCTTGCCAGGAGGAGGTGCCCAGATACCAATCTCCCGTACCGGTACCCTTTTGGGAAGAAACTTCTCTTGATTTTGATTGCTTCCAAGCCAGCCATGTTGGAGTCTGTATGCTTGTTGGTTTCCTCCTGAACTGTGGAGTTGTTCTACCAATCCCGCATTTTGTCTTGTAGCTCTAGAAGCAAGCTAAGGTTGGTTGCAAAAGGTGCAAACACAACAACTCCAAGAAATCAACTGTAGGAAGAAGCACAAAAAGCAAAATGCTTTGACTGTGAATCGAACACAGGACCTTCAGATCTTCAGTCTGACGCTCTCCCAACTGAGCTATCAAAGCAGATATTCATTAACACTTACATCAACATGTGTGTTTATAATGGATGCTTTTGGATTGTCATCGTCGCCACTGATCTCCACTTTTGTTCCGCTCTAACGCGGGAGTTCTGTTTCACACTCAAAATGTGTCAAAATGTGGTGCCGGTTACGAATTGAAGCTCGGCCGACTTCACCTCAGTCACAGTTCGGTTTTAAAATGAGTGACGAGTCGAGTCGAGTCAAACGAGGGAAGAAAAGTGAGTGATCAAAGATTCGAGCTCTTTTTCGGGAAAAGCACACCATTGAAGTCTCCATTTTCGAGACAACCACAGCACTTGTTAGGTGCAGAGTTTGTTTCTTCTTTGGTTGCTTGTTGATCCAACTCTATCAAGTGCTTCTACTTGCTCTTGTGTCCAGAAAGAGAGAGAGAGAGAGAGAGAGCGACCGACGCAAGGCAAGGCAAGGCAAGGCAAGGCAAGGCAAGGCACAATGAAGAAGATTTTCATCATCAATTGGGAGGGCGAGGAGTACGAGTTGGAGGAACCTGAGATTTTGAGCTACGATGAATGCGTCGACAATCTTCGTACCAAGCTCCACCTAGATGGACATTTTTTCAAGGCCGAAACGATGGAAGAACAGTATAAACTCTGTGAAGTCTTCCATCTGCTCTGCGATCATGTCTCTGCGATCTACGACACAAATGGAAATGAAAACGACGCCCGTGCACCAGACTGGAAGCCATGCGACTTGACCGACAATGGGGCTGGAAACTATGTGGCTGTGTACAAGGATGGATCGCACAAGCAAGGCATGTCAAGACACTGTACAACTCGCGCTTCTCGGCAAGGCTTTGTATTCATTGCGAGGATGCTCGACATGGAAGAAGTAAGAGGCTCGGTCCCGCGACAGCTTGTCACCGACATTTTGAATCTCGAACTCCCAGGGTTGGCCGCACACAATAGTCATGACGGAGAAATGGAAGATCTTGTTGCAATGCAAGTGTGTGAGATTCTCTATGCTTGTATGCGAGCCAACTGCGTCACGAATACGGTAGGAGAGTTGTTCCTGCAACTGCCATCCGACGAAGTCCGAGAGGCCGTCACTCCAACAGAGTTCTCGCCTGCTGCGATCGAGTTCATGAAAGACATCCCCGTCAATGGGATCACGTGCCAGTTTACGTGGGAGACCATTCGAAGCACATTGTACGGCATCGCCAAGTCGTCTCCAGACTCGATCCTACGAGAAAAGCTTCGCGATGAGCCAAAAGGCGAAGCATCAACTTTTTTGTTGAATTGCAACCCACTTCTCCTTTGGATCCAAAAAAATGTGCCCTCGGTTAACCCGTTAGAAGGCTCGGCCGACTTGAAAAGAAGACTAAAGCACGTCTGAATAAATGGCGCCAAAAATCCTCGACCTGATTTTTAAGTAGAAAACAACCTGGCTATAATACTAAAAGCTTTAATTAATTAATTGGTACTAACTATTAATAGGCAAGACTTCGAATGTATGCTTCATCCACCACACCCGTTCGGCCATAGCGCAAGCAAACCTCCACCAACTCCTTGGACGAAGCCAAAGCCCTCTTTTCCAAGTATGAGTTGCGCACCACATTGGGGGGAGGACGCGCCACATGCAAGAGCTTGTCGTAGTAATGGGAAATCATATCGTCGCTGTCGCCATTGTAGGCTTCGAATCGCCGGGGAGTCGCCAGTTTCCACACATCCTCTTCGGTTTGCGGACAAGGCGTATTCTCACTGGAGAGCAACTGTCCCTTTTCGCAGTTGTACTGGTAGCACCGCACCACTCCGATACGGCCCACCGCTTCCAGACGATCGGCATAGCGAGGAATGAGTTTCCAATAGGCATTGTTGGCTGCCACCGCTGGGGGGACACGGTTCTTGTTCTGGCTGCAGCTCACGTAGGAAATCAATTCCACTACGGCATCTTGTTGCTGCTGTTCCTGCAGTCCCTCCACGTGGGACATGATTTGACGGGCGTGTTCATAGTTTGTATGGCTTGGAAAGTATTTGGTGTCGTCCACGTCATGCAAGAGGGCCGCCACCAGCACCAACATGGATTGTTGCGACGACAAGGGGGGTACATGGGCGTGCACCGCCTTGGTCGCATGCTCATAGACCCGCCGGATATGCTTCATGCCATGCGACTCCTTGATGTGTCCTTGATGGTCGTGATAGAATTGGATGACTCGTTCCCGAACCTTTCCAGCAATACTGGCATCGGGAGTTTCCACAACCAGCACATGTCGCGTGGATGGTTCCGAGGTGGATTGAAGGTGCTTCCAATGCGCTTCGGGAATCAAGTCGGGGAATACATTGGCCACCTTCTTGGCAAGAAATTCCGAGTACTCGACCGATCCATCGAATTGGCATCGGATCTTTGTTTTGGCCCATCGTTCTTGGACACGTTGTTGGGTGTCATTTTGGGTATCGGGCAATGGGAGTGCGGTCATTTTGGCCGTCCAACTGGGATCGTAGAAAAAGGGCAAGGAGAGTCGCTGCTCGGTCGAAGACAAGTTACGGGCTCGATGAAAGGGTGAAATGAACTTTCCACCAGTCAATCGATCGAGGACATCACCCACGTTCATGATAATGCCATGCGGGACAAAGGGCACGGCACACCACTGTTTGGATTCTGGATGTTGGAATTCCAAGCCAGGCGCATTGGTCAAGATCATGGTCCAAAGTCCATAGTCCGAGTGTTCTCCAATGCCCCATTGTTGTCCTTCTTGCTCGGCCTGCTGCGGCTTGTAGCTAAATGCACGTGGCAAAATGACAGGATCGTATTGCGTGACATTCTGTTCAATGGTATCTTCGGGCAATTCCAGACCTGTCGCCAAGACTCGCATCATGCGATTTCCCAACTCTTTCATTTGTTTGTGGTATTCGACATAGACGTCTTTCATTGCGGGAATCTCCTCATTGGGAAACACATTGCTGCCAAAAGTGGGGAGGCCCAACTGGGGGTGGTCGCTGGGATGCTCATCCCCCAAGTACAGTCCTTCCTTGGCATCTTCTTGTTGGCCGCCACAAGATCGCTCTCCTCCATATGGCATGTAGCCCCGCCATTTGGCGCCGTGGAGTTGCAGGTTGTACTTTTCCTTGATCTCCAAGGGCAAATCGAAAAACTGATGACCCAGCGTCAGCACTTGATCCAACAGCGCAGAATCCAAGCCGTGATGTACCAGCACAAATCCACCCCAGGTAGAACAGGCAGACGCAATCTCCGACACGGCCGTTGGAGATGACAAGGAAATCACAGGAGGGGTGGTGGCTGTCATGGTGGATGGGATGGATGGATGGATGGATACGATTGACGAGAAACAGTCTCCTGTTGCTACCGGTAGCTATGATACAGTAGCATCGAAGAGCAAGATCAGAAACAGAAGGAATCAAAAGAGGCTCGGAAATTTTGGCCAATTTCTGGACTTGCGAAAGATAACAATGACATACGCTTCCCTTAGGTTTAAGATTCTAACGGAAACAGGAACGACATGATAGAGTCGAGTCGAGTCGAGTCGAGTCGAGTCGAGTCGAGTCGTACGACTGTACTAGTTAGTGTGACTGGAGTGACTGGGCTGGTACCGTACGGTATGGTATTGCTGTTATTATGATTGCTTTTGCCCTCAATGGACTGAGGGTCTTTCACACTTTTATCGCTGTACGTATGTGTGTGTGTGTGTTTGTGTGTGTGTTTGTTGCAGCTGTTTTCGTCGCTCGTTAAGGATAGGGATTAATCTTGTGTGTTCTGTTGGACACAGTAGTTTCTACGCATGGGTACCAGTACTGGCTGGCTATGCAGACTCGCTAGTGCTCTGAGTGTGACTTCCCCTGGTACGTGGAATCGCCAACCACGGAGTTGGCTGGGTTAGAATTTTGTTGTGGTCGTCCCTTTTTTTGGTCCTTTTTGTAGGGTTAGGGTTAGCCGAGTTAGCCGAGTTTGACTTATGCACCGTACCCACATTGGGTTCACAGTCCGTATCTAGATAAAGCACGGTAGCAATGTTAGTACTGAAAATTCTATAGTAAGCAGCATGACATCTTTGGAGTTTATGGAGTGAAGTTTAGATGTAAACACTGCAGTGGATTGAGGCAAACCATTTGAAAATGTAGCTCCACCCCCATCAATTGCCATGGAGTTGACCAGAGCCAAATGCAACATCATCACCAAAGTGGATCCAACTCTGCACATGCATCCACATAGGTATCCCCGAGCCTCTGCTTGAACTGGATACAAAACGGACGACATTTTGTTAGGGCTTGACGACAGTAGCATAGCAACAATGCCTCGGACGCAGAAGGACTCAGAGATCGAGACGGCTCACATTCGCATGCTGAAGCGGAATTAAATGAATTCAAGACTTCATGGCCATTGCAAAGTAAGTAGCGATCCGTCGAACGATCCGTCGAACGATCCGTCGAACGATCCGTCGAATGGAATGGAAAATTTCGCTCTGACCACAAACATATTCATCACTCCAAAAGATCGCTCCGGCATACGAGTATATTATAGAGCAGTAGCTGCTTGTTGCATGCAGGCATCGCTCCGTGGAAGAGGAGGCGTCATCGGCCGCTCCGTGGAAAAGGAGGCTTCATGGTGTCATCGATCTCAACTCGATCCGTCGAACGATCGAACGGCTGCCGCTACCACTACCAACCAAACAAGAGGAGCCCGACATGGTAGGGAGTATTAGTAGCCATGAAAGAGGAGTAGCCGCTGTAAAGAAGAGGAGATAGCATCATTTTGATAGAGCCAATAGATTTATCGAACGAAATAATGAAAAAGAGGAGGATACCATATACGAGTGGCTCGGATCGTTCCGAGTGTGTTACTAGTACATGTACTGGTTAGAGTGCCAGTTGAGCCCCTCTTAGTTAGGGATGAGACTAGTAAATGGCATTTAACTATTTAAATAGCCATTCAAACCTCAGAGTGAGGCGGGCCGACTTTCCTCCGTGTTATTTGTTAGTGACAGAATCCAAGCCCCTCTCAACCCAATGTGACCGATAATACCGGTACCGTAACTGTGCAAGCACCCGTATGGTATGGTTAAAACTTGGGTTATTTAGATTATACCATTACGCGGTACCGGCCGGATGTAACCAAACTCCACTCCTCAATATAAAGGGGCGTTTCGGTAGATTAGACCATTACCGTGGTCAGGCAGCTTCGATTTGTTGATTCAAACGCGCGCCACACTTTTCGTACACTTCTACATGAGCTCTGTGAACTGTACCAGAAATGCGGCACGCGTTTGAATCAATAAAATCGAAGCTGCTCGTACCGCCAGATGTAACCAAACTCCACTCCTCAATATAAACGGGGTTTAGGTAGATTAGACCATTACGGGTACCGGCCAGATGTACCAAACTCCACTCCTCAAAATAAACGGGGGTTTAGGTAGATTAGACCATTACGCGGTACCGGCCAGATGTAACCAAACTCCACTCCTCAATATATATAAAGGGGGGTTTAGGTGGATTAGACCATTACGCGGTACCGGCCAGATGTAACCAAACTCCACTCCTCAATATAAAGGGGGGTTTAGGTAGATTAGACCATTACGTGGTACCGGCCAGATGTAACCAAACTCCACTCCTCAATATAAACGGGGGTTTAGGTAGATTAGACCATTACGCGTTACCGGCCAGATGTAACCAAACTCTACTCCTCAATAATATAAACAGGGGTTTAGGTAGATTAAACCATTACGCAACAGCTATCTAAAGCACGTATACATTCTGGGAGCCCATGGCAGTAAGTATTAGCTATTTGCCAATCAAGTGACAGCCCTTTTTGCTATTTCTATTTCCGTGGTTGGCGCAACCGGGGGCATCTTGTTTCGTCTCCTGGAGACGATTTGCTTTAGGGGTAATGGTACCGATGGGGGCAGAGGTTTGAATTATACCCGGCGCGCATTACTTAGAAGGCCCTGTAGAAGTCTACGGACCCAAAAACGACACTTCGAACTATTGTCGATCTGTTGGACTTGCTGACAACATCAAGGTATAGAGACTGTATTATTAGCAGCTCCCATGGCCCTGGCAGGAGAGAGTCGCGTCACATGAATGCCCAATCAACTGTCCAGACTCTCAATGGGCTCTTGCGGGAGGCACCTGGCAAATGGAGTAATCAAGCTTTGAATGAAGACAAGAACAAGGGCAAGCTCTCAGCCAAAAGTCCGCCAAATCGGAAACGCAAAGCCTCCCATTCCCTTGACCGAAGCACTTCCTTTTGTAACGTGACTACCTAGCACGTATTGTAGCCAATCAAGAATTTACTGTAGCTACAATCCTCCTTCTCATTTGACAAGTCCTTACTACCCTCCAATTGGTTGCCCGACCCTCCGTTTACTCTTCTCCAACTTCAGTTGCGATCCACGCTCGAGTAGACCTTTAGAAGGTCCTCCACAAATCGAGGACCTACATTGGACTCCTCCCGAACCAATACCTCGACTGCATGGACCAATACCGGTGCCGTGTTGTACTCGTGGCTCGATGATACCTAGCAAGCTACCGTAGCTATCTACGGGCCGTGAGCCTGTGTGCATGTATCGTTGCGCAGTACAGTATTCTCGTTGAAAATACTTCAAATTAATTAATCTCTACTGAACATGCATTCCTTGTTACAAACGACGTTCCGCTCGTCGCCGACCAACCCTTTTACTTCAAGAGACAATGGTTCTGCTCTCGTTAACGAACAGTACCAGTATCAAAAAGCACACCTTGACTGTTTTCTCACTCCAGCATGCATGCTTGCACTGCACTGTACTGCACTGCACCACGAACTAATTAGAACCTCACAGGCTCTGGTGGTTTTCCCGCTTCCGAATAGGTCACTTTACTTTGTGACTTTGTGACGGCGAGAACTTGGATATTGTCATCCAAAAAGTCATCGTCTTGGGCAATCAAATCATCGACTTCCTCTCCTCCTTCGACAGTGGGCGCTGGTGTGGGCACGGGTTGTGCGCAGACAATGGTTTGATCAATGTTGACGGCTCCCCGGGTATCTCCCGATTCGACGATATCAAAGTTTTGTTCCTCCACGACGGTCCATTGGAAATTGGTCGTGTAACATCCCACGCCTTGCAACTGGAGTGACGATCCGACGGGAGTTTGATCCGATTCGGCCACACCAATATCGGTCGATGTCATGTTGACGGCAATGCCTCCACTGGCAGTGAATTCTCCTCCATACGAGATAAATTCCAATACGATGTCATCATTCTGGGCGAGTACAATCCCCGATGCATTCGCCGCCATTTCATTGCCATCGACCAGGATGGGGTCATTGACAACGAGTCCACCGCCGGCCACTGGGAAATCATAATGATAAAATGTCAACCCTTCCGGATCCGTGTCACCCTGTTCAAAACTGGAAAGCAAAATGGCATCGTAGGGCATTCCCGTTTCTCCATTGTACAAGACAATACTGTAGGGCGCCACGTCGTCGACATTGGCGGCAATTTCGACGAATTGTCCCACTCCGCCATCGACATTGTCGTAATGGAATTCATTGATAAAGACCACCTCGCACGTGACGGTTTGTTTGGCATTGACCGTTCCGGGAGTTCCTTGTGTGTCTCGTGTTTCCCAAAAGAAGAGATCTGGTGCACAACCAATTCCTTCTCGACTAATGGAGTATCCCAGTGGCGTGGTAGTGCGTTGTTTGACACCGATATCGGTCGTGGTCAAATTGACCGCCGGTCCATCTTTGGCCGTGAAGGATCCTTCGTACGACAAGAACTCTTCAATCCGTCCCGTCGTGTCGGTTTCAAAATACGCCAACGCAAAACCATCGCGGCCATTTTGCAATCCACACCAGCGACTCCCACCGGCACAATCGGCGGGACGAAAGAATTTGGTATAGAATGTCACGCCATTGACCGTATCGCCCACGGTAAAATCCGACAACATGTGGGTGGCATCTTCCGCGTACATTTCTCCGTAAAAGCCATTATAGAGAACAATTCGGTGATTGCTAATATCCAAGTCGGCGGGAGCCGCGACTTCGATAAACTCGTCAATGTCGGTACCGATATTGTCGTAGTGGAATTCGTTAATCCAGGGGCGCTATAGTATGATAGTATGATATATACATAATAGACATACATGATAGAATAGATCCGTGTTAGAAAGAAGAGAGGACCTTCCTTCGAGTACACTTGTGTACAGTAGTACCTACCGGTTCAGTCTGCCCACTGGCTGAGCCTATTATGCTCGCCGCTAACAGCGACAACCACACTGGTCTACTCCTACACGTAGAAAAGAACATTCTGTCTGATGGAGAGTCTGTCTCTTGTATTGATTGTTGTCTAGCTAGCGAGTAGATGATTGTCGTCTTGTGTCAAATTAGTAACCCTTGGTCGCCTCTACCAAGAAGAGCTTCTGGGCTGGGGCTTGCTTTCTAACTAGCTAGCTTGCAGGTCAGCGATGGGTGCTTTGAAGGAGGGAGCAGTCGTTCGAGTGTTCTGTTGACCTGTTGCTCTGGAGTGGATGATGTGTTTGGTGTGGCAACTTGCGGGTTCAGATCTCCAGCGAGGTTTGCTAGTAGGACCAATGAGAAGCAACGCTAATCCATGCACCATTATGGTTGAAGTGACCACATCAGACAAAAATGCGTGTTATGTAGCTTTTCACAGTTTGCACAAGAGAAGCTGGGGCGATCGTGCAGAGCAGTTTCCCGGACCGCCATGACAGACGAAACAGTGGCCAAAAGGAAAGAGGGGCGGTCGACAACAACTTTGGCCTCCCAATTTTTGGACCTCCCATCCATGATCGGTACCGGAACCCTACCGTAGCAAGTAGATTGAAAAAGGGGCCTCCCATCCATGATCGGTACCGGAACCCTACCGTAGCAAGTAGATTGAAAAAGGGCCACCAGGATGAAATCACAATCCAATCGGTGCAATCACAAATCTTCCACGGCGTGCACCCCGGTGCACGAATTTAAGCGCGATCCATTGGTACGGGTAGTTCCAGCCCTGGTTTCTCTCTTTCTTTCTTTGCGCAAATGGCGCCTTCAGGTAAGAAGTTGCTGGTGGCATCAGCCAACTCGTCTTCCCTTGCGCATTTCTTGGTTGTGAGCAGTGCTTGCATCTTCTTCTTGTCACCATGGCAGCAACGCACTGGTGCGAATGCGGAGGAGATCCGCAGTGTGCTGCCACCACGCAGTGATAAGCTGGTGGAGAACATTCCTACGCCCCGCAACAACACGGCTCCTTCATTGTGTGATGAAAACTTCCTTGACCACAGTAAGAACACGACCAGTAACAATTCATCCAACTACTATGATGATGATGATGATGATGATAAGAATGGAAACTACACTGGAGGCAACAATTCTTCCTGGCATCCTTGTTTTGGTAATGTCACTTCCGCCGACCCAAAGGCAACCCTAGTAGTAGGGAGGGGAGACTCGGCAGCTGCAACGGCATTATCGCCCACTAAGAGCCCAACCAGAAACCCAACAGCCAGACCAACCAATGAGCCAACAAGGGAGCCAACACGGAGGCCAAACAGGAGGCCAACACGGAGGCCAACTGCTGATCCAACGAGGAGGTCAACTGCTGAACCCACCTCCTGGCCATTTTCACCTGGCGAAGGTGGTTATCCCACACTTTTCCCATTCCGCCGCGACCTGTTCTTGGCCCAGCAAGGCGTGCTTGTTGATGATGATGATGATGATGAACATTTTGAAAAGGGCTAAGATGCAGTGAAGCCTTGCGTGGTAAACCATGCTGTACAATTGTTGCGAACGAGCAAATCAGAAGTGAAGTCTAGTACCAGTAGTCCAGTAGTACATGTAGTGTAAAGTGATCAATTGTTGTTTTAAAATGAAGATTCCAGGAGCGTTCATCAATCGTGCATGACTTTAAATCCGACCCTAATTTAGGGTCGGTTTGGGGGAATCCGTCCCTAAATATAGGGACGGTTTCGAAACCCGACCCTAAATCGAAACCCGTCCCTAAATTTGGGACGTTTTTTCAGAAACCGTCCCTATTTTTCAGAAAACGTCCCTATTTTTAGGGTCGGTTTCGAAACCCGACCCTAATATTGGTGCGTTTTCAATGTATTTACCAGGCAGTCCCGTTTCTATTTAGGGACGTTTTTCAAACCGAATCCTAAAACGAAACCCGACCCTAAATTAGGGACGGTTTTCAGAAACCGTCCCTATTTTTCAGAAAACGTCCCTATTTTTAGGGTCGGTTTCGAAACCCGACCCTAAAGGGAATTCGACCCTAAATCCGACCCTATTTTAGGGTCGGTTTCATGCACGATTGAGGAACGCTCCAGTAGCAATATAATGGTACTGGTCCTCCTTTCGCTGCAGCGGTGGAGCAAAGGTTTTTGGTGGATGGATCGTGGTGTGCGTCTCATCGTGGAAAAGGACTTTTTCAGTGACGTCATACAGTTCCAAGCCGGGGGACAAACCCAAAAAAGTGAGATGTCCACGGACCCAGGCGGAACCAAACCCAGTGAAAACCAGCCGAAAGCAAAGGCGAGCGACAGCAACCAACAGCAAAGATGTGACTGTCATTCGTAACCATCATACCCCAGCCACATTTCCAATACAAAGTTGCTCGACTTGTCACTTCTCACACTCTTCGATTCAAAGAACAGCGATGAAATCCCTTTCATCCCAAGCTTTCATTCTGTACTTGGCTTTGTTGCCTTCACAGTGTCAGAGCCGAGCCGTTGGCGGAGTTATTCCTCCACACGCGTTGCCTGGCCACAGCAATACACCGGCCCCTGCTGCCAATGTTACTAATACAACAGCAGCAGAGGCAATACCCATTGTCGTGTACAAAACGCAACAAGAGATTGATGAAGTGTGCCTGCCTTTTTACTTTGATCTGTGCGAAGCGGCTTGCCAAGGAAGCGAGTGCTGTTTCAATGTGGACGGCAACGGATGCGACGATGATTTCCCCTGCGAGGATTACAGTGCATGTGAGCCGGTGCTCTATACTCCACGAATCGACGAAACCACCGATCCAGCCCTTGTGGCGGCTTGCCCCGATTCTCTGTCGCTGGATACAACTACTGCAGATGAAAAGAATGGATGTCTTGTCGCTTGTGGGGACTCGGGATGCTGCTTTGGGAAAAGCTTAGAACGTGTCTGTGGAAGTTCCGAGCCGGGAGTTGACTGTAGTCGCTGGAAGGCTTGTACCATCACTCGAGGATTCTAGTTACATAGCAAAGATGACGGTAGATGGAGAGGAGACCCATGACCAAAAGAGTGGTAGAATAGAAGCTGCAATAACAGGTATCGGATAATCTCTGATGTATGATTTTCTTTTTTATTGCTACGCTAGTACGGTCCAAACCCTCAAATTCCCGTATAGCACTTCTTGTCTTAATAGAAAACCTATTTTGCGCTCAATTGACATTAAAAGAGCCGCTCCAAATCATTATTCCGTTGTTACACTATGGAAGGAACTGTTAGTGCCCCCCCCAAGGAGGAATCAGTGTTATAACAAAATCCTGACCAGAGCCTCCATCGTAGAGTTTCAAGGAACCATAGGAAACTCCCCCTTGTTCCACTACAATTGAGTGTGCCTTTGACAAACCCGGCATCGACAGGTGCATCTGAAGATTTGATTCATGCTAGGATTGTTTGCAACGATTGAGCCTCCAATCGATTCATCAATCATGGCTACTCTACAGGCACCAGCTGTAAAGGATGTAGCAGCCTCCGTGGTGGTGCCATCGCAGTCAGCCTGGAAGACCCACGTACCATTCCATTTGGCTTCGCAAATAAATAATGATGCCTGCAGTCTCAAACACAAGATGAGTGTCAGGAAAATTTCCCATGTTTCAATCTGAAAGGAGTCCTCTCCTCGGACAGCTATCAAGGAGTAGGAAACAGATGCTGATACAGTACAAACGTCCACGTTTTTCTTCAGATACATGCTCTCATCAATGGTTGAGAGCTTCAAGGCTCCCCATTGATGCTTCCATGGGAACGGCAGCTGGCTATGTATGCATAGAACCGGGGACTCAGAAGTTCACCTCTTTCGACGCGCTTGCCAGTATCACTGGCTTATATTCTGGAATCTCAATCATCTGGCAGCTTCGGCTTGACACCGCCTTGCCAACGGTTTCGGGCACAGCCATGCAAACCCAAAACAGAGAGATGCTGAAGAGGCTCCTCCTTATCATCCTCGTGGTGGTCCCGGCTTCGGCTTTTACACCTATTGCTTGGAAAGTCCATTCCTTTAGCACCCGATCCGGTAGCTTCCATCATGGAGCAGGGTCCAATGTTGGGAGTCAACCAGTCCAGGATGACCCTGTCAAGACTGGAGAATAGGGACTGGATCCCCACCATTCATGGAATTGGAAAAGTTCAGAATGGCTCATAGTTTTCTTCTAATCTAGCTGAATTGATTGAAGCTTTGCCTTAGTAGAACTAGAGGATAGAGGAGACTAGTTGCCTCAATGGCACTGGGATCTAGAAATCTACATTGTCATCTCAACATTAGAAGAAAACTACAGAGAAGTAGATACCGATAGGTAATCGGTGACAATGAGTTCCACCGCTGGATCCGGAGTGTCCGGAGCAGGTGGAGCTACCGCAGCTGGAAGCACTGCGGGCGGCGCTGACAGTATGTCAGGAATCACCACTCTTCCATCATCTGCAGGACGCAGTGGTGGCAGGAGTGGCAGAGGAGGTAGGGGTGGACGCTTTGGTGGCAGAAGACAGCCATCCCAAGCACCGTCTACAAAGAAATTCACGGGGAAGTCCGCAGCTCTTGAAGGGCACGTCTATGACCTCACCACACCAACCGCTACAGCAGCAGCGTTTTATGACACAACCATGGAGATTGCAGAGCTCGTTGGAAGGACCTACGGAAAGGGCAACCACACGAAGTTGGAGATTGAAACACTCACCGCACAAAACGTGACTAGGCCAACCCTACCCATGCAACCAGATGGGACAACACCATCAACTGACGCCGTCGACCTGGCTATCTTCAAACAGGAAGTGGCCAGCTACGTCAAAGGAACTGACAAGATAAAGGAGAACAGGCAGAATGCTTTCTCACTGATCTGGGGGCAATGCAGTGATACACTACGAGCCAAAGTGAAGGCAAGTGTTGACCTAGCGGCACTCAACCAGGCAGCCAATGTGATTGGATTGCTACAGGCGATCAGAAGTGTGATGCTACAGTTCCAGACCCGAAAATATCAACCTCTAGCCATCCTAGAGAGCAAGAGGAGAGCCATGACATTCCGACAAGGGGACAAGTCAGCAGAGGAGCACTACAGACTATTCAAACAGAAGGTGGAGGCCACCGAACACAATGGAGGATCCTTTGGATACGAAACGAGCCTCCTCCAGGCAGCTTTGCCCACAGGAACGACCATGGAACAAGCAACAATCGACGAGGTCAACGCGGCAATGAAGATCGTCCGCGAATGGACTCTGGCCACAATGTTCCTGTCGAATTCTGACCAAGGAAGGTATTCTGACCTCCTCATAGACCTCGAGAACGAATTCACTCGAGGAGACGACAACTACCCAAAGACCCTTGCTGACGCATATGCGAGACTTGACGGATACCACTGCAAGAGCAGATCCAGGCCCAACAACATGGGTGGAACAATGACCGGCGAAGTCTCATTCGCCACAGATGGCGAAGAAGTCGTGCCAGGAACAAATGGCCGCACGTATGCACACATCGAGTGCAACAACTGCCACAGGCACGGGCACTACGCGAACAAGTGCCCAGGAAACGCAACAACAGATACCGACGCGAATGGAGTGACGTTGCTCATGGACGCATACGAGGATGGAGAGCTGTCCGACTTCTCCTTCCACGTAAACATAGCGTTGATCAACGCGAAGCGCAGAATCCCAAGGCACTGGATCCTACTCGACAACTGCAGCACGGTCAACATCTTCTGCAACAGGAAGCTGCTCAAGAATATCCGCAGGAGCAACAACAGCATGAGGGTTCAATGCAACGCTGGGCTAGCGACAACAAACCTGATCGGAGACCTTCCAGGATACCCGGAGCCAGTTTGGTTCTTTGAAGATGGGGTGGCAAATATCCTCTCATTCGCAAGAGTGGAGGAACACTACCCAATCACGTACTCGCCGGGTGTCTTCACGGTCCACAAGGATTCTGGTAACAGAGAATTCATCCGAGCACCCAATGGACTGTTTTACTCTGAGGCAAGGGCTCCACAACGACAGCAACAACAGATGCGGCCACGGCGGATACCGATGCAAAAGACAGGAGTGATGAGATCGCCGTGGCACTGATCAACACTGTAGCTGATAAACGTTCTAATTACTCTGTTAACGCCTACAGGAAAGCTGAACTAGCTCGTAAGATCCAAAATATGATAGGACGACCATCTCTCCGCGACTATCTTAAGATACTGGACAACAACCTACTACCGAACTGCCCAGTCAATCGCATGGACGTGATGGCAGCTGAAGACATATTCGGACCAAACCTTGGTTCGTTGAAAGGGAAGACCGTAAGGCATCCATCCGGTGTAGAAGTCGGAATGGTCACGCCAATCCCACCACAGATCATGGAACGATACCAGGCAGTGACTCTAGCACTGGATATCATGTTCATCAACAAAATACCCTTCCTAGTGACGATATCACATGGAATCCGGTTCGGAACCATACAGCATCTACCGAACCGACAGATACCAACCATCGCCGACGGCATACGAAAGGTCAATCAACTGTACACTCGGCGAGGGTTCAAGCTCAAGGAAATCCATGCCGATGGAGAGTTCGAACCAATGAGATCGGTCCTGTTGGACAGCGACTCGACAAAACACATTGATCTGCAAACAGTGGCTGAAGACGAGCACGTCCCTGAGATAGAACGCTTCATCCGAACCATCAAGGAAAGAGTCAGAGCCATGTGGAACGTCATGCCGTTCAAGCAGTTGACATCAAGATTCATCATCGAAATGGTAACCAATGCCATGATGTGGTTAAACATGTTCCCACCACAGAACAGTGCATCGGCAACAATCAGCCCAAGGACCCTGGTGACAGGAACACACGTGGACTACAAGACGCACTGTCGATTGGAGTGTGGCACCTATGTCCAGACACACGAAGAACACGATAATGGAATGGGTTCCAGAACCATAGGAGCAATCGCACTTCGGCCATCGAATGGGTCGCAAGGGAGCTACTATTTTCTTAACTTGACAACCGGACATCGGATCCACAGGAAGCGCTGGACCGAACTCCCAATGCCCACAGACGTGATCGCTAGGGTACATGCACTAGCCCAACAGGAGAAGTTCTGCGGTCTCACTCGATGCGTTGATGCCACTGAGTCATAGACGAAGACGAAGATGATCCCATGGCTGATCCCGATTACCACCCAACCGATGAGGCTGGAGGACCAACAACAGAGGACGACTTCCATTCCCAAATCGAGGGAGGAATCGATGCTGAGGAGCTGGACGCTCTCGAAAGCAGTGAAGACGAAAGCAACAACAACCATCAGGATGGCACGTCGGAGGAAGAAGGCAGTAACGACGACGCCCACCTGGAAACAATCCAAGAAGGATCAAATAATCACGACAATGACGGCGATGACGCTGATGACGAACAAGGGGACTCCGACGGAACTGATGAAGACAGTTTCGGACACGAGGAAGACCCACCAATCAACCACGACGAGGAAGATGAACCGCAAGTTGCGGACGATCCGCAGAATACGGACGACGAAGAGGACTCAGTGACTGAGTCAACACAACACCGAACTAGGAGGTCGGCGCAAATCACAGGAGTGCAGCCTGAACAAATGGATGCAACATATGGATCAAGAACCAGAGCAGGGCTCAGGGAGAGAAAACAAAGGAAATACGACAAACACCTTCATCTGCAACAACCAAGCGACCATACGATGGCACAATACATGGCGGACCCTGGCACTCCATCCGAGGTAGTGATGACCCAATTTCTTCTTGAACATGTGGCTCTCACACAATACTCAATCAACAAAGGCCTCAAGGTGTTTGGTAATGCCGGAGCCGAAGCAGTGATCAGTGAGATGAAACAGCTACACGATCGCAAAGTGGGAGAACCAGTGAGAGGAAACATGCTCACGCAAAGAAGAGAAAAGGAAATCACTCGAGTATCTCATGTTCCTCAAGAAGAAACGATGCGGGAAGATCAAAGGACGCGGATGTGCAGATGGAAGGAAGCAACGCGTATACAAAAGCAAGCACGAAACTAGTTCCCCAACCGTGATGACCGAGTCGCTCTTCCTCTCATGTGTGATCGACGCAACGGAGAAAAGAGACGTTGCTACCGCAGATATACCCGGAGCCTTCATGCAGGCAGACATGGATGAACATGTCCATGTTCGATTTACAGGACCACTGGCGCTCCTATTGGCCAAGGTCGACAACAAAGCCTATGACAAATACATCGTGTACGAGAAAGGAAAGCCCGTCATCTACGTGAAGCTATTAAAGGCGTTGTATGGGACCCTACAAGCGGCATTGCTGTTCTGGAAAGATCTGGTTGGATTCCTCGAAGCGGAAGGATTTGTCAGGAATCCATACGATGACTGTGTCGCGAACGCCGTCATAGATGGCAAACAATGCACCATCCTCTGGCACGTTGATGACCTCAAGATATCACACGTGGACTCGGCAGTGGTGGACCGAATCCTCGATGCTCTGAATGCAAGATACGGAAAAGAGGCACCCCTCACCGTCACCCGTGGAAAGGTACACGACTACCTTGGAATGACCATTGACTACAGCACGGAAGGTAAAGTCATGATCAAGATGGACCAATACGCCGATGAGATCCTGGAAGAGGCCCGAGAGGACATGGCAGGAGTGGCAGCTACACCGGCTGCAGATCACCTATTCGACATTGACCCAAAAGCTATGCAATTGGGGACAACAGATGCAGAGTACTTTCATTCTATGGTGGCCAAGCTGCTCTTTGTGTCTAAGAGAGCAAGACCAGACTTGCAGCAGGCAGTCGCATTCCTGACCACACGAGTGAAAGGACCTGATGTGGACGACTACAAGAAGCTATCGCGAGTAATGAAATACCTGCGTGATAATCCACACCTGTTCCTGACCCTCGAAGCCGACAACTTGACAGTAATCAAATGGTGGGTGGATGCGTCTTATGCAGTGCACGAAGATATGCGCAGTCAGACCGGATGGACTATGTCAATGGGAAAAGGAAGCGTCTACTCCTCATCTACTCGACAAAAACTCAACACGAAAAGTTCAACAGAGGCTGAGTTGGTAGGAGTGGACGACGCTATGCCGATGGTGCTGTGGACACGATACTTCCTGGAAGCACAAGGCTACTCGGTGGGAGACAATATCGTGTACCAAGATAACCAAAGCACGATGCTACTGGCAAGAAATGGCAGGGCCTCCAGTGGAAGGAGGACCCGACACATCAATGTGAGGTACTACTTTGTGACAGACAGAATAGGAAACAACGAGCTGTCTATCGAATACTGTAACACCAACGACATGAGAGGAGATTTCTTCACGAAGCCGTTGCAGGGTGGGAAGTTTCGACAGCATCGAGCTTGGATCCTCAATATGCCCATGAGTGACACCTCCGCGATGCAAGGCACCTTGGATGTGCAGGAGTGTGTTGGGAGTCAACCAGTCCAGGATGACCCTGTCAAGAACTGGCAGAATAGGACTGGATCCCCACCATTCATGGAATTGGAAAAGTTCAGAATGGCTCATAGTTTTCTTCTAATCTAGCTGAATTGATTGAAGCTTTGCCTTAGTAGAACTAGAGGATAGAGGAGACTAGTTGCCTCAATGACACTGGGATCTAGAAATCTACATTGTCATCTCAACATCCAAGAGAAAACTGCAACCAAGAAATAAAAACCGCCAACATGTCACTTCAACGTCACTCCACTCCTTTTCGCTTATACCAACAATCCACACAGCGTTACAAAGCTCCGGAGTGCAAAAAGTCTTGGAGCTGGGAGTCCTGGCAGTGATTGGAGCAGCTCTTCGGGACAAGCTTGACGCCAAGGCGATCACATCGCTACTCTTGAATGCATTGGTTCCTGCCGTGATTGTTTCATCGCTCAGCAGCCTCAGCTTCTCTGCTGAAATGGGTCTAGTCTTGTTGGCAGGCTTCCTTCTTGCCTTGACGCAGCTGGCTGCTGGGGAGTTGGCGTCCCGTTTTGTCATACCCAGAAATGACGAGACGAGCCGGTGAACGGCTGCTCTTCAGCTTGGGACCATGGCCCCAGGGTTGAGCGTTTTCTCCTTTACGCGAGAGTTTGTCGGTCCTAAATATGCAGGGCTGGCAGCACTGGCTGATGTCCCCACAAAGCTGTACACTCTCCTACTCATCCCATATTACCTTCGGTTCCGGTCGGAATCATTGGGCAATGATTCCGAGAAAGCAACCGACGCAAAGGCAACCAAACAAAAGCCGTCCACGGTGAATCGTCTCAAAGGAATCTTCGGTGATCCATTTAATCTTGCAATTTCCAGTGGTTTAGTTCTCGCAGCGCTTGGGCGGCCCGTTTCGACGCTTGGATTTGCAGGCAAGGCCGTGGGCAGTCTGGCACAAGCTCAAACTGCCATTTTATTTCTTGTGATTGGCATCAAGCTTAAATTCGGTGGAGACCGTCCCAAGCTGTGTTTGCAGCTCTTGTTGGCTCGGCATGGCTTTTGCAGTCTCGCGATGGCAGCATTTCTGAAAATCTTTCTGAGTGGTGTCGGGACAGCTCCGCGATTGGCGGCCGTTCTGTCCTCGCATGCCGCCTGTTCCATTATTGCTTTTGGTCAAATGTCCAAAGTGGCCGCGAACGGCGTCAAGGGATATGATACTGACTTGGCTTTTGATATTGTGGCCTTGTCTTTCCCATTTACAGTGATGCTCAATACGGTTGCGTGTCTGGCAGGTGCTGGCTATGTAGAAAGGCTCCCTCTCATTGGGGCTTCCTTCTTGGTCCTATCGGCTGGAATTGGAAAAGTGACCAGCTAGCTAAACATCTTGCGTGCGCAATGCACGAACTGTGAACACACAAATCGAGCAATCAATCAATCAATGAATCTAGTTAGAAAGGCAAACCCCAGTCTCGCCACAACAACTGGTGCAGCAGTCAGCAGAACATTCGATTTTCGGAGCTCCAGTTTCTGCATTTGGCAAACAGTCAGCCACAACCAAAGAGGTGCCCCCAAAATTTTCAACAAAAGCTGCAGCATGGCAGACAGATATTGGAACAGTGCCGGAGAACTGATTCCCATTCACTACCAGATGACTCAGGCCAGTCAACTCTTCAATTTCATTTGGAAATGTGCCATGGAAGTTGTTGTTGGCCACATGCAGCAATTGTAGACTTGTCAAATGACCAATCGATGAACTGATAGTCCCAGAAAAGTTGCAGTTATTGGCAGAAAAAGCACCAAGGTCTGTGAGTCCAGTGTACATTTCTTCAGGGAGTGTCCCTTGCATGTTGGTAAACGACAAATCAATCTCCTTTAGAGTGCTCAGCAGGGCAATCTCTGAGGGCAAGGTGCCGGAAATATGGGTATGAACCAATTGTAGGTAGTCCTTCAAACTTGTTAGCAGTCCAAATTCACTTGGAAAAGTGCCTGTTAGCTTTTGAGGAACCAAGCAGCAAATCAGGTCACATTAGCCAGATTGGTGATTAACAATAGAGACCAGCTACTTACGTCATTGTGACCCAGATATAATCCCCTAAGGGAGGTGTGGGAAAAGAATTCAACTGGCAGAGACCCACTCAGTTGATTCCACTGCAGATTAACCAGCTCCAGCGGAAACAACCCCACTTCGGATGGAATACTTCCAGTCAACCTGTTTTTATGGATTTGAAGGCTGGTGAGTTTTGCGTTTCCATCATGGAGATTATCAAACCATCTAGCAGGGATGGGTCCTGAGAGTTGGTTACTGCCCAACATGAGCTCTTCCAATGAAAAGGAGAGAAGCTTGGGTGGCAGCATTCCACTCAGCATGTTGTAATTCAACTGTAGCTGTTTGAGATGTGGCAACTGTGCAATCTCCCATGGGAGAGGGCCATTGAGCTGATTCCACCCTGAAGAAAGAATTTCCATAGTTAGAAATCGATGGCATAATCGACCTGTGTATCCTATGATACTTACGAACTGACACCCCAACAGCTGTCTTCTCCTTTGTTTGCACCGTCTCACAAGTCACTCCACCCCACTGGCATTCATGGCTTTTTGTGAGCCACTGATCACCCCAGATGTCCACTGTTGTTTCCCCTGTCAATCTATCAAGCATATAGCAGAAATTAACCGATGTACTTCCTTGGGAAGTTGCTGGTGGATTGCACTCCTTCCATCGTTGGTGCCTCGTGGTTTGGTAATAGAAGAGCACGAAAAGGAATCTCTGAACCAAATTTGGAGAGTCATACTCTAGCTGCATTGGGTCCTGATTGACAATCCAATCAAATGCTTTCTGTCTTCTTTCAAGCATGAATTCAGTTAGGTCACTATCATATCCCTCTTCAACTTGTCTAAAGTAGTTCTTTCCGAGGAGGCTTGTCAGAACAATTTCAATCTTGGGTGCATCAACAGCATCTCTTGTTGTGGTGGGTGCTATGGTACTGCTGCCATCCACGTACTCATTCTGACTGCAGTGTCCTGTGCTGCAAACAGCCCCAATAACAATAGCCGCAACGACTAGAATGCAGAAGATTCCTCCCATGACACAGAATGGCAAATTGTTTCCTCGGTATCTCTGCTTATTGCCACCATCAGCTGTGGCAATGGGCAAGTCACCCTCAGCAACCAGTTGTGCCTCGGCCAAAGTTTGTGTGGGTGAATCTTCTCCTCCTTCCTCTTCGTCAACAGCAGTATTCTGACTTCCCCGTTGTTGTGAGGAAGTTCCAAAGGGATTAGAAACAGGATGTGCACCTGGCACACTGATGACGGGGAAACCAGCAGGGATACCAAAAGCAGGTGGCTGGTCCCTTGGTCCTGGCAAACTTTGGGATGACGGTAAGGTGTTGTTGTTATCCTCAGTGTTGTTCATTGCAAAAACGGCTGGATTTCTTCCACCATCGAGAATGCCTGGATCCTTGTTCTGTCCCGACCAAAGGACCTTATCACCTTGTTCATCTTCATTGGCACTGTTCTTTTCCAACTCATCCTCAATGTGCTCCTTTTGAATGACAGGGTCCATGGCAGTATCACTCTTGTTTTCTGAGGAAATTTGTTGAACCGAGTATACTTGGGTTTTCTGGTTGATTTTGGATTCCAAGGTTGCCATGGATGCAAGATGGCTTGATTCCTCCTTTTTTGTGCTTTTTTCTTGCTCCGTTAGGATGCCGAGTTCCTTTAGGATGCCAATTTCATCCAGTTTATTGTTTGTTGTATTGATACTCTTGCTACATGCGTCAGCAGGGTCTTGCGATAATTCCTCTGGAAGTGGTGGTAGGCCACTCGGTGATATTTCTGTTCTCGGCTTGGTTTGCTCGGCCGAGGGCGGATGAACCAGATGGGACGGATCTGCTCGAATGCTTTGTCGCTCACGAATGACCTTCATCAAGAAGGCATCTTCTTCGTCGTGGTCTTCCTTGGCTACCATTTGAGTCTCTCCTAACGTGGGATGCTGTACATCCGTGTCGTGTACATTCTGTAAAGAGGGATACATGCGTGGGACAAATAGCTCTTCATCATAGAAGTGTCGTGTGGTGACAGAAGAAGCACAGCTCATGTCTTCGGGTCTAGGGATGTTGATCGAACTCGGCGGATCTGTGACCAACTCCTCATCGTGCGGTGGTTGTTGATTGGTACTACTACCGGGCAGCATCCCATCAAGATCAGCTCCGATGTCAGCTCCAGTTGGATAACGTACTGTGCTTTGATTGGAATCCATGGGTCTCTATCTCTTCGCGGCGAAGTGGTGGCACCAGATTAACACAATGGGAATGCAAACAAAGTATGCGGTCTGGATACATGTAGCACAGATCACAGACGACAACGTCGACTCGAGCATTGAAGGCTACAGCTGGAGCGAGGAAGGCTTGAACGGAAATTGGGTGTTGAGGCTTATTAGTTCAGTTTCTCCTAATGATTATCCTGAATTTCGACTGTTCTTTGCTGAAGCCTGGCCCCGGCTGGCTTCCGTAGATAATTTCCCTACTCTAAAACCCCCTTATACTTATTTTAATAAAATCTCCGAAACTCCAGAACGCGCGCAGAACACGTTGAAAGTGGATTGAATCGAATCATTCGATTCGATTCAATTAATCATTCGATTCGATTCGTGGATTTACATTACAAGTATTTCACCTTCAGAAAAAAGTAAAGCTGACACAACAGAACACGACGAGCGACACGACGACAAAATCATGGAAGGGTAGTTTCGGTAAAGATATCAAAACGAAGATAATAATAACTGGTTCCGGTAACGTAGATGGCTTTACCACACCTACCTGAAATCTAAGACTGAAATTTTGATTTTTTTTCTTTGGGTGGATTGATCAATGAACGTGATGTTACGGTTCCAGTACCGATACCGGTAGCACTCTCCAATCGAAAGAATCCATTCCTATTTATGTATGTTAGCTTCAAAGATGCATCGAACAGGTGGCTCTTCCTCTACTCCCCTGCTCCTGGCTCTGCTGGTCATGATGTGGCCTGAAGGAAGCAGTTATGAAGAGATGCCCAAGATGATGCCACCCCATACCCTCGACGACGACGGCTTGGCAAACTTGACAGTTTCCGCCAACAGCTCAAACGTTACTCTTGTGATTCCCTTTGCCCCAGTCAATCTGCAAGATGTATGTGACCCTGCAACTATTGATTCGATCGATCAAGTACTCTTGTGCGAAGATGCATGTGCCAATGCTGAATGTTGCTGGAAGACCAACACGTGCGTGGAGGACATTGTCTGTGAACACTACTCGCCTTGCACAATCTTGGTTCATGCTACATCGGGTCCCTCTGACGAGTATGTGACCATGATGCCGACCGGCGACACTGTCGCCCAGCTGCCTCCTCCAGATCTGCCGGAAATATGCTCTGCTGCTTCTCTTACAACTACAGATGGATTTCAGCTTTGCCAGGACGCTTGTAGGAAGATGGAATGTTGTTGGAAGCCTTTTGTTGCTTCCTGTGTCTCCGAGCCTGTATGCCAAGGATACACGCCCTGCTGGAATTTGGTACCCAGAGGGATCAGCCCCATTGAGTATGCATGCGACCACGAGTATGACCCTGCTGAATGTGTGTCCAAATGTGCCGAAGCAACATGTGGCTTCGCCAGAGACATAGAAGAGTTTTGTGAACCAGACACCATTGTCTGCAGCTACTACGCAACTTGTGAGACCTTGTATTCAAATGCGAATACCTACACCAATACAGCAGCAGAGGAGGCATGCTTCAGTAATGTACAGGGTCTCCTTGCACCTTGTTTGGAAGTTTGTGCTGAAGCCACCTGCTGCTTTACAACCGATGCTTCCAAGGCTTGTGACGCGACAGGCCCCGCCATTGACTGCAGCGAATATGTTGCTTGTTGGTTCTTGTTTACGAACGAAATAGATGACGTTGCGGTTGATTTTGCGTGCTATGGAGGGAACCTGAGTGCATTCAGCTGTGTGCTCCGAGTCCTTCTTATCACGCATGCAAAGTACTTTATGAGGGCCACGCTCTACCATAACCCACAACGAACCACTAGCTGAAGAACACGAGAAGGAGTGCCAAGAACACGAACGAAGCCGGGTGAAAATAAAAGTCTCTTACGAACAATAGTCTAATCTACAAGATGATGCAGCAGCCAGCCTTGGGTGGATCTGCGGGCGTAGGGTCGGAAGGAGGAGCAGGGGTTTTCGGATGCACTGGAGGTTTTGGGAGTGCTACATTTGGGTTGTCAACTAACCTCAGCACTTTCTTGTGGAACTCCAATATGTGCCGTGCACTCTTCTCGTCCATATTTCTTGTGTTGGGGTTCTGACGTCGTAACGAATCCATGCATTGCCCCAGGAATGTTAGCTTTTCATCTCTCGTCAATTCCGACTTTTGTATCATCGCCACACCTGTCAGTTTAGAAAAGGCATACTCTGCTGACTTGTCCAGATAGACAACGGAATTTGTTGGTAGCTCGTTAGTTCGAAACCAGTCAACGACGTCGTCCAATGGTGTCCTTGGCTTTGGTGGCTCTGGTGCTGGTGCAGGGGCAGTCCTTGGTTTCACCCCGACATTGTCTTCCATTGGCCTGACTCGTTGCTCCATTGGCTCTGGCCCAGCTCGTGGCGGAGCGACATGGTGCTGCTCTGGGTCCAGAGTTGGTTGGGCCGGATTTGTTTGCGTGTTGAACCTCTCAGCTACAAGGGTCACTCGAGATGGCGCGGTTTTGAGGAGTGAAAGGACTTCTTTGGATGGCATGTTGAGATTGATCGGCCTTCCATTGATGCTAAGAATTCTCATTCCAGATTCCAAGCCAGTACGGGCAAACAAACTGGTGGATGAAATGGAATCAATCAAAAAGCCAAGATCGTCGTGTCGCTTGATGGCAATGCCCACCTTTGAGTCGGGTGTGGGCTTGGTAACTGTAACAGTAACATGCTGTTGATCGTTGACTTGCGGGGTACTCACAATTTCTTGCCTCGGCTCCTGACTTCTCCTCCTCTGCGGCTCCTGACTCCTCCTCTGAGATTCTGGTGGTTGCCGACGGACGCTCAGGTAGACGACAGCGCCTGCTGGGATATTGTACCCCAACACAGTGCGCTCGTCTTCAAGCTCTTGTCCATTCCAAATGAGCCGCTGCTGTTCCACCGGAACCCCCTCCTTTTGTTGGATCATGGTTTTTAGCTGTTGTACTTTGTCGAGAGAAGCAATGGACAGAGATAAAGCGTTTCCATTTGGTAGTCTCACGGATACTGGTATCTGAGTACTTGGTTGAGTACTTTGTTGCGGTTGTTCGCTCTGAACTGCTGCCACGGCATTCTTGGGCTCGGGAGGTGGTCGAGCGGTGAGGTGAACAGTGGACCTCGGTTGGATGTTGTAGTATGCCAAAGGGCGACGATCTTCCAGCTCTACACCTTCGAAAATCAGCTCCAAATGTTCTGCGGGTATCCCACTTTTCTGTTCAATGCTTTCCTTTACATTTCGAACTGTATCGTCGACTGCCACTTTCAGTGGGTTGCTCTTTCCGCTCTTTCTAAACATGATGATAATCTCCATGTGTGTGGCAGTGTTTTGCTGCTGCTTTGGTGGTGCGGCAACCGCTGCGGCGACCGCCGGTGGTGCCGTTGCCGAATTTCTACGTGCGTGCATCTTGTTTCGATAGTTGACGGGAGCAGCTCCAGCCGCCGCTGCGGTTTTCCGAGCCGCTTCGGGTGGAGGTGGCTCGACTTCTTTCCGAGCAGTTTCCTGTGGTTTAGGTCGTTGTGGTTGCGATGGTTTCCGATACACCACAGGTGGCGTTGCTCCCGCAATGATCGAGCCCCCATCTTGGTCGGGGAGCACTAGCACAGTAAAGTCTTCATTGGTAGATTCTCGCATGTTTGTCGAAGCACGAATATTTGTATTTCCGTGGTTGATGCTGTTGTTGATGATGTTGGAAACAGGTTTTGGTTCTTGGCTCTCTCGGACTGCTGATTGTCTCCGAATCATTTGGATCAAGTAATCATCACGGGCCGGCTCTGGTTCCTT
This sequence comes from Seminavis robusta, assembly GCA_903772945.1. Lineage (NCBI taxonomy): Eukaryota > Bacillariophyta > Bacillariophyceae > Naviculales > Naviculaceae > Seminavis > Seminavis robusta. The sequence goes on from CAICTM010000602.1 coordinate 50,554, forward strand.
GGGTTTGGGAGACGAAGGCGGTTCCTGTTGTGCTCCACTAGTTTCTTGAGGATCGGGGTCGCTGGAAGCTGCTGCCACCGCCGAAGCCACTGCTGCATCGGCCATCATGCCCGTATTTTCCTTGGGCGGTTCATTTCTCGTTGCCATTGGTTGTTCTTGTGGTTCCTTTGTCTCTTTCATCATCAGTGGAGGTGCCATTTGTTTCTGTTCCATGGGCGGCCGTTCTTGCAGTGTGGCAGATGGTTTAGGTTTTGCCTCTGGCGGCATGATCAATGCTGGCTGGTCGGAATTAAAGGAATCTTCATCAGTTCGAGTTTCATCCGTGGTATAATTAGGGTCACCTCCATCTGTGGGTGGATCCGAATGCATGATGGTCTCCATCCTATTATTATTATTGTTATCACCATTGATATTCTTCCGGGCAGCAGCCTTATCATCGACCATGCCATTATTATTATTTGGCTTTGGTGGTGCTCGTGAGATATTATTGGGCAAAGGTCTCTGTTTGGCTGGCAATTTGGAATCGTCGTCGGAATTGATTCGCTTAATCTTTTTCTTTTCTTCTTCATCATCCGGGGGTATATTGTTGAGTTTATGAAATCGTTTTCGTTTCCATTCGTCGTCGCTGTCTTCATCGTCGTCTTCTTCGATGACCTCGTGACTGGGCGGCAAGGAAGCCACTCCCGAGGCCACCGAGGCTGGCCCAAACGTTGGATGGGAGGGACGATCCCCCAGGTAGTTATTGAGGCCTCCAGTCCTTCTCGTTGTGGTTGTTGTGGGAATCTGGGGCAGAGGTGCCTTTTTCTCGTCCTCTTCTTCCTCGTCGTCACTATCATCCTTGCGTTTCAAATCATTCGTAGACCACACAGGAGTGACTTTATTATTATCCGAAGATGGCTTTGACTTGTGACTGCTACTACTACTGGGCTTGGAGGCACTACTTGGTTTCGTCGAGGAAATTGCACTCTTCTTGGCTGGTTCTGGTGGGGGGCGACTGGGAGCAGTGGGACGTGGAGGCAATGCGGCAGAAGACGGTGATGTTGGTTGGTTCTGCCTTGGCGGTGCACTCCGATTATTTGTGGCGGGTAGAGTTGGTCGGGTATAATTATTATTACTAAAGCTGGGCCCAGGCAGAATCAACAGACTCCCCGCATCGTCACTCGGTCCAGTTCGATTGATACGATGCAAAAGCTCATTCTCCTCTTCATTTTGATTTTGGATCACGGTGCCGCCCTCGTCGTCGCTCAAATCTAGATCCAACACAATAGGACCTCCTCCGAATGGATCGCCCATGGTCTTTCTGACGATTACTTCTTGCTCAATTACTCGCTTGCTAATACGGACCGCTCTGAATGGATGGTGTCTCTTTGGACTGAAAACTCAACATGACACCCGACAAGACAATCCAAATCCAGGACTGGAAAAGAAACAAATGAGACGTCCCTTCTCAAAATCGGCAGAAGGCCGTTGCGAGATTTAGATGTCACAGAGCCAGCCAAGGCTCAGGAATTCGTGAACGACAAAGGGACCCTCGAGCTCGCTTTCCTCAACCCGGGACTTGCTATGGTACGGTGTGGTTGAAATCTTGTCAGAAAGACTTGCAATGATGATGCGTATGCAGCTCCTTTTGCCTTATCGTGTCCTTCAAAGTGTGGGAAGAGAGGGGTGATGTGACAAGTGTTGACTCCAGCATCAGCAAGTGGCGCCTCGAGTGATGTATTTCCTCCAAAGAAACCTGCAAGTTGTCCGAGCTAGCTAGATCTAGTGCCAGCCTGGTACGCTTCTGAAGACCATAACGCCATGATTTCATCCCCGCGGCATGTTACCGTACTAGTACCCACAAAAGTGATTAGTTGAAGGGGCACAGAGGGGAGACGGAGGAAGATTAAGCTATAATAGTTTGGATAAAAGCAGATAGTGGCACATGTTTCTAGTGCTGTGCTGTACCCACAAAAGTATCCAGTCAAATGCACTCCAAAGGGATCGTTCATAGACTTTGATCTATCCTATCTGGCCTAGATAGCATAGACTTTGATCTACACTGCCAGTACGGTAGCACGGGACTTTGCCACTACGAGACCTTGTATCAACTGGACCTCTGTGGAAACGTCATTCGTGGCAAAATACTTAAGAGACGATACACCGAGGAATAGGAGACGATCGAAATGATTTATGCGACGAAAGCAATCGTCTCCTATATTTAGGAGACGATTCAGTAGGAGACATTCCAATTAGGAGACGAAAATTTCGAAATAGGAGATGATCCGAAAGATTTAGGAGACGATACCATACAGTTTACATGGTACACTTAGGAGACGATCCGTTGAGAATAGGAGACGATCCGTTGAAAATAGGAGACGTTTTAAGAGGAGACAAAAGATTTAAAAGAGGCGATCCGTTTCGTCTCCTATTTTTAGGAGACGAAATCCATTAAATAGGAGACGATCAAAAGGATTTAGGAGACGAAAAGTAGCACGACTCGAGTTTCCACAGAGGTCCTGGACCGTCACCACGTTCATGGTTATCTCAAAAGCAGGCTACTCCCCCGATTAAGTTGAGAATTTAAAAAATGGTGAGAATTCTCTGGAACACCGCGGAATTGTCCAGGTCCCACCTGGCAGGGAAACGTCCCAGCTTCGTGGTTTTTTGAATCCTCCCGTGGAGAGTTTCATGGCTGCATGTTCCTGCAGAGCCACAGATCCATTATTAAACCCATCATCTTGGGTGTCAAAGGTACCATAGCAGTCTAACCAATAGAGTCACCCTAGCAATACTTTGAGATAGGGAATACATAATTTGGACGTGCCGGTCGTAGTGGTGGTAGTGGCTTGCCCATTTGGTGCATGTGGAAGTGACGAACGGCTAGCAAAGTAGGGAACTCATTTTTGCACTAATATTGGTGCCACCAGTCACCAGCTGATCTTAGATCCCAATTCCGGTCGAACTAATCCCTACAATTGCAGCCATGGATACACCTATGCGGCCAAGGAAGTCTGGAGACAGCCAAACTGTTGTTCCTCCTACAAGAGTGACTAAGTTGGACGCCAAGATTAACTCATGTATTTCTCTTGCCCAACGGGTTGATGGCTTAGATGAAACCTCCAAAGCTATCAAAGAAATTCATACTGTTCTTATTAATTCATCTACTTCCAGTTCGAAGAAACGGAAAGCTGCCAATAATTTGACAATATTGAGCTCCTACCTGGATCAAGAAAATGTTAAGCAGAAACGTGATGTTAGGGCACTGTCCCCCATCCCAGGTTTCAACAAAGGATACCAGCGAATTGCCACCGCCAACAGGCAAGCTTTAAGAAATCAAGCACCATCCACTTCTGTTGAAAGAGTAGCTACTCTTATTGATGACGAAGGCTCTAAAAAACTATGTGCTCCCTCGCAGAAGAAGAAACCCAGAGCTACTACACCCGATATGCCTGCCAGTGTGGACGACAGTATTATTCCACCTCCTGTCGATGGCAAAATGTATAGCCGTCATGAATGCATCCAGGTGATTGAATTGGCTCCCAAAACGGTTGCCAAAGCCACGGTGATTGATGGAATTATTGGTATGTCATATATTCCAGTCAAGAAAGCTTCTCTGTATCGAATGATGAAACGCTGGAGAGAACATAAGAATGCGGGTGGCACGCTCGAATCATTTCCCAAGTACGATTGGAACAACTTTGGAAGACCTTCCCTTCTCTCAACAAACGATTTGAAGGAAGTTGCGCAAGAGCTGTCAGCTCGTCCTGGCAAAACTATTTGCTTGGAGGAGCTCAAGGAAAAAATGATCAGCCGCAAAAAGGAGAAGATCGAAGCTAGCGGAAAGATTCTCCTGTCAGAATCGACTGCTACTCCGTGTAAGGACACCTTGCGCAGTTATGGAACTCATCTTAGGTTGACTGGAGGAGTAAGTTGTCCCAGCAGCAGCATTAAGAAAACACGGACCCGTGCCACTGCCGAAACTTCTATTCGATCGAGTGCTGCTTTCATTGCAGTGGTTGCAATTTCTCACTTGACCATCACTGGTGATATCAATGAGCATCCAGATGTGACAAAGTTTCTCAGGTATGCCCCTGAGCTGGAGAGACTTGTCTATGAGAAAGTGAGCAGTTTCTTTGGTGGAGTCCCCTTGTTCCCTATCAAGGCACGCTATTTGATTTCCTCCGACGATACAACGGAGTGGACGATGAATGGATTGAACACGGATAACACCAATGAGGTTTTCTTCACTGCGATTTCTTCTTATCATACTGACACTGGCAAAAGGTCACAGTACAATACTGGGCCAGCTCCGGCTGTTACCGGTGGGATCAGAGTGAAAATGACAGCTCTCATGTCTGCCGCTGGAATATTCGGGCCACTTTGTGTTTCAGTGCTGGGTTTGAATGAACGTGAATTACCCAAAGACTCTTGTGAGTCTGGTGCAGTCATTATCAAAGTGAGAGGACTTTCCATAGGAGGTGGTGGCGTTACCGTTGGATCTAATCAATGTGGATACATTATGCTTGTCCGAAATGACGGGAACAAGGACACCGAAAAAGTCAAATGTCAGCTCTTCACAAAACACTGTCTTTTACCCTTTATTGAAACTCTACGAAAAGAGGATCCCGGTGGTCATTGGACGCCTGGCTTGCCAATTCCAGACAGCCTCCAAGCTATGGTGTGGTGTGATGGAGAATTGTCACAACTCGCCACTATGGTCGATCCGGTTCTACTGAAACAGTTCAAAGATTTGAGCATTGGTACCAACAAACAATCTGCAGCCCGCACAGCTACGGAACAACCTTGTGACATTTGCTCTATATTCAAAGATTTGAAAATAGCCAACAAAGCAACAACTTTGAAAGACACTCTTCCCGAGGCCCATCATTTCAAAGACATCGTTGTCGGATCTCTGGCTTTGGCAAACCGGAAATACGGCTTCAAACTCAAACAATCAAAGCATGATGCGCTTGTGGATTTTGTGAGCTGTTTACCGGAGACAACTACCAAGTGCGTGACAACTACCAAAGTAGCATCCGGTTTTGTTGCAAATGGTTTGCTTCCGACCGTCTACCAACGTAGGGATTTGGCGTTTCCAAATTTCAATGGTATGCTACGCACTTGCAGGGACGAGATTGAAACAGAATTGTATGATCTTGTCAAATTGTCTCTGCCACGATTGTTACAGGAAGTACATCAATATGGACATGTTGCTGAGAGTGTCTTTGATGAACTTGGCTTTCCTATGGATACTGATGAATCGGGAGCCGAAGTTCCCAAATACCAAGGCATCAGTCAGGAGCATGAGCAGCGAGCCAAGTGTTTGAGTCACACACATCAAGCCCAGTTGCGAGCTGATAGATTGATCCAAGCTCAGGCTAAAAAACGACTACAAGCTACCAAAAAGCTCGACATCTACAATGGTATCGTGAAAATGAATGAGAAATGTGAGATCAGATTGAAGGACATTATCCAATCTGACGAGCCTAACCCAATAGCGGCAGCAGAGCCTCATCACTTCGATAAATGTGTTGTGCCTGAGTTGGAGGCATTTTGTCACGCCCGCACATTTCCCACCATTAAGAAACCAAGCAAATTCAAATGGCCCAACAAGGGCAAATCAACCAACTTGAAATCAAATCACAAGTGCCTAGTGGAGCTGGCATTTGAGTGTAAGACAAAGCCGATAATCATCACCAAGCCTCAACAGCAACTAGATACAACACCGGCCGTGGAGGAGCCGCGGTATCTATTGGCAGCTGTTCTTGAACCCAGAGAGGCCACGCTTGGATCCGACAGTCCAAAGCTTGCATCCAGATTACTCAATAACCCAGAATGGATAAATTTGGCTGTGGAAGTGTATTGTCTTGGTGGCGACAATCTACCAATTAATCAACGGCCTATAATCAATCAAGCTTTCCTGGATAGAGCAGACTACTTACAAAACCTTCTGAATATGAGATTGGTGGTTCATGTATCTGGTAACAAAGTTCCTACCCTCTTGCAGGATCACTGGTGTTGGCATTTGCAACATGACAAGTCTGGTCACATGGCGGCTCTTATGGTATTTCTGGGACATGTCAAAACAGATCTCAATTGTCTAACTGCTTTTGACTGTCTTCTCTCTGATCATACCAACTTCAGATTGGTAGATGATGAGATTTACGAGGACGGAGTTTATGGATACTATGACAAGATCAGACACGAATGGCGGCGATTCGGAATGACTGCGGGACGGAAGCACTGGATGAGGGGCATGGACCACTATAGCAATGCTAGGCTGAAGAGTGCAGCTTCTAGGAACTCAAGTTTCTACATGGCTTATCCATCAATTGATGTTCCTGAAGACGAAAGGCCAATGGCTCGACAGGGTTTCTTCGAAGAGAACTTGGAGCATCGCATTGCGATAAAATGTGGGTTGGATCCATGGGATCAACGTGGTGAGTGTGAGAACAAACTGTCTGCCTTATGTTACTGGTACCCACATGGTATGTGGAACAATCAAAGATATAGAGAATCTTGGT
>CAICTM010000603.1:0-57056 GCA_903772945.1 Seminavis robusta
CCCGATGGGTGTGGGGGTTTTACCAGTCGAATATGACTAGCTAGTTTGTTATGTGTAGTTAGGTTGGTTTGGCTCCGTTTGGCTAGTCCCGGCATCTCGGTTTGTTAGACAGCTGGTAGATCCCGGATCGCTTGGATACTTTTCTACCCACACTCATGCCTTGGGTTTCTGTTTCACCTGTCCTCTAATCGCTGTGGTCTGTTTCCACCCACACCCTTGACCCATTCTCAAGGGTGTGGGTGGTAACAGAGTTTATCACTGTGCCAATTTCAGTACCAGCCACAGTACCACAAGCCCCTACTCCCACGCAGCTGAGTCATGTAAAGGGAACTGAATCAGGCTGAAAACAACGTGCCGACTCTATTTGGGCAACGGTGCCTGTTACCCACAGTTTCATACCTATTACCAGTACCCCCATAACTTTCCTAGCTATTACCGGTACGCTACCGTATCCAGATGCAGCAGGTGGAGGTACTGTAGCAAAACTCCAGGATTCGATTCCTTCGAAACGAATCGAATCGAATCGAATTAATCGAAGCATCATCGAATTCAATCCTTCGATTGCGCCTTTCGGTTCCGGGTCTACTGTATTCATTCCCTGTCTGGGAAGGTGGGCGACGTACGGTACTGGGTGGAACTGTTTGTACCGCCCCAGTTGCTCATTCATTTTCCATCACCATCCCCTTTGGTACACAGCATAGCAGAAGTCGGAAGTAGTATCATACTTTCTTTTTATCCGTCATTCGATTGGATCATTTCCCAATTGGAGAATAGTGAGAAATGAGTAGTGTCTCCACGATCGACGATCTTGCATGTGATCCAGATCTTCAGACAGATGACTACCTCGCGACGAAAAGCCATGCTGTGAATCCGGCCAGTGCCATCTACTATCCATTTGTGGTGTGGGTTATCGGGGTTTTTCTGTTCTTTCTGCTCAAGAGATTCCGTTTTCTCTCTGCGATTCCCTATGCTGCTGCCATGTTTCTGCTAGGGACCTTTATGGGAATGGGAGCTGAATTTAATGCAGCATCAGACGATTTGCTTACAGTGAGCATTCATCAGTGGGTCCGCATTGACGGAAATCTGCTCTTGCTGGTCTTTCTACCCGGGCTTATCTTTAGAGATGCGATTGAAGTGGATCTGAATTTGTTCGTCTACTCTTTCTCCCAACTTTTGATCTTGGCATTTCCCATGGTTCTAGTGGGAACCGGTCTCGTGGCGGTTGTGTGCGTCTACACACTCCCTAGCTCCTACAATTTTTCATGGTCATTGGGGGCGACTCTGGGCAGCATCTTAAGCTCGACGGATCCGGTTGCAGTTGCAGCTGTCTTGAGTGAAGCAGGCGCCCCTCCTCGGCTAAAAATGCATATCGCTGGCGAGGTGAGTTATCAACGATGGTTAGGTTTTTATAAGATCCCTTCTTGTATTTCCTGTCTCACTTCATGTTTCCTTGACGGCAATACATCATACCAGAGCATGCTAAATGACGGGGCTGCACTTGTTTTCTACAGCCTCTTTAGTCAAATCTATTTGAGCCCGCTTTTGGGGGAAGAACCTATTGGTTGGGGTGAAGGTATCAAGTTGTTCTTTCAAGCATCTCTTGGTGGAGTTGCCATGGGCATTGCTTTTGCACTTGGACTTGTCGCATTACTTTACGAGTTGGATAGACGGCTGGATCCTGAATACAACAGTCTACAAGTTGTGGGAGCTGTATCTGTGGCATACATCAGTTATTTTGCCGCAGATATGGTGCAGATGAGTGGGGTCCTCTCATGCTTGTTTTGCGGGATTGGCGGCGCATGGCTTGGGAAAGGCCTCATCAATGACATTGAGATGATGGATTCCTATCTGAAGTTAATGGAGCACATGCTCAACAGTCTTCTATTTGCACTGGGGGGTTCTATTTGGGGATCAATTCTGTTCTCACAAAAGACTACAAAGATTGGATCGACCGATTGGGGACATTTGGTGGCCTTCTACCTACTGGTCTTGCTCATTCGGTTCTTCATTGTGGGCTTGTTCTATCCCATCTTGAGCCGTATTGGTCTAAAAAGCAACTTGAAGGAAGCTAGCTTTCTGGCTTTTGGAGGGCTACGCGTAAGTTCTTTCGTCTCAACGAGCATGGTTGGGCGAGGGCAAGAGTTAGTTGAAAAGGCAAAACTAACGTGTATTCTCGTTTGGATCTCAGGGAGCTGTTGGGATTGCACTGGCAGCATCACTCTTTCGATCCGTCGTAACGCAGGATTGTAGCCCCGATTCGCGCTTTGAGCAGGACGCCACAAGGTTGGTTTTCTTATCTGGAGGTATCTCGCTTGGTACGTTGCTACTGAATGGCACCGCAGCTGGTTGGGTGATCAAAAAGCTCGATTTGGCTCTTCCAGACACGGGTAAAACAATGCAGGACGTTTTCGAAAAGAGAGAACGAGACTTTGTGGGTCAGGAGTATGAAAAGTTGATGCGCCAGGCAAGGTTTTCAGAAGTGGTTGACTTTGACATTGTAAAGGCACATGTTCCCAAGCTCACACGACAATCAACTGCAGGCTCCACTTCCAATGTTGCGGCCATGTCATCGTCGATCCTTGAACCTCGAGGTTCGGGAACTGCTCGTCATCACCAAACCAGTATTGCACTAATAGCTTTGGGCGCCGACACTCCCATGGATGAAAAGGTTGTGCAACTGAGATTGGTGTTCCTGGATATGCTGAAAGAAACGTACGAGCACGCTGTGGATAGGGGAGAATTGGTGCAGGAGGGTGGAAACCGGGCTTTGGATGTAAGCGCTTTTCGTCACAGTGTGGACTTTGCGGAAGCGGACGCCAAGCGTCATGAGATGAATGATTGGGAGGCTCTTCAAATGTTCAGCACGGTGCACGATGATGCCAAGACATTCATTCAACAACGAATACTGAGGGAGAGCTTTGGCGCGTACTTTGGTGGCAGTGTCACTGCCGGTAACGGCCAGCAAGAACGCCACAAGCACAACCACATCGAGTACAAGAAGAAACGAGCTCGACTTCTTCGGGCATTTTGTTTCATCGAGGCTCACAAACGTGTTCATAGACGGCTTGAAGTTTATGTTGATGCTGTGATTGATGAAACCAGCAGCAGAGAGGACGAGGATGAGCGTGTCGACAATGAAGCTCTTCAACGTGCGCTTCAAACGGTGTTGGATGAAAGCAGCGCTGAGGTGGAAAAGGCTGCCTCAGTGGTTGAAGAAGTCACAGACGACCAGCGTCAAATCATACTGTCACATTATGTCGCGACAATTATCCTCAACCGTCTAATCAACATGATTGAAGAATCGGCGAAAGACGGACTTTTGCATTACGATGAAGCGCGGTCCTACATTTCAAAGATTGAGAGTGATTGCTTGCCAAACCACCATATACACGGGCACGTATGCGAATGTCTAGTTGAGCATTCGAAGAGAAAGCATGAGCAGACCCAAAGTCAACCAGACGTAGACACCAAAGAAGCATAGCCACCTTGACAATCCTGGTGGTAAATCCTGGTGGTAAATGATTGGGACAGCAGGAAAGAGTTGTTACAGTGACGCGACGGTGGTAAGTGCGACCCTTGGTCTATCAGCGGGAACATGGCAAATGTAGGAAGTTGCATGTTCGCTCTTCCGCGTAAGCTCCACTCTCAAAGATGCAGGGGGCTCTATATCAGTAGCCCGGTGGAGCCATGCTGCTATGAATGGGCTCCTCGCCCAACTTTGAGGCGAGATACCAGTACGGACATGCCACAGCATCGAGCGATCGATTCATCTTTCCGATGAAACTCCCTTGGCGCGATCGCATCGGGGCAACGTCCAAGTAAGCATGCTCTGCGGTGTGCTACCTGTACGGGAGTTCATTAGAACGGAGATGCCCAATGAGATACCCGTATCGTGGACCGGAACACCATTATTGCGGTAATGGAAGTCGAGTGTGATCAACTCTCACCGAAACGACCTTGCACAACCGGAGCTACCGGAGCTAGCTAGCTAGAGGGGTACATGTGGGACCTCGACTTGACTCGTCTGACTCGACTCGACTGTCACTCGACACTCTGGCATCACAGCCATCGAGCCATAAAAGATTTAACAAATTTAACAGGAACTACTTCTGGATAGCGGTACTGCGACTAAAAGAAAAGATGCGATGTGACCAAGTTGCCTCCAAACTTGAACATAAGATTCTTTTTTTAACAGAATAGGTGGACGTTATTAGATTTGGCCCATCCGCCCAGCAAGCTATTGCGCTATTAATAGCTAGTAGCCCAGGAAAACTACGATGGTTGACATGCCAAAAAGGTGAGAAGGAGTACCGATACCGCTCTAGTAGTCTGGTCTGATATCATGGAAATGTTTCTAAATGACTGCTCAATTGCATGTTTCGTGCTCGAGGCATAACTCCGAGTCTCAGATTTTTAATTTTGTTTGAGCAGGGAGAACAGCATACCGGTACGGTACGATCGTACTGGTAGGGCCATCAACAAGTTTGCCATGATGTTCCTTCATAGCTATCTTTGTTAGCATTCGTAAAGAATCTCCTCCAAGCTGAGATCTACTAGTAGTTCATTTTAGATACCGGTAGGAACAACCCCCAAGACAGGCGGCTGATTCCATACTGGAAGGCAGCTGTGTAGATGTATGGGCTTTGTTCAAAAAATATTTACTCATCTACCTATTATTACCTGATACCAAGATTGATTGCAAAGCAGCAATCAATCAAATGATAGATTCTTGAGATTGAGGCTAAAGTTAAGAATTGGAGCTTTCCTGGATAAGTGGAACATTCCGCCGTACGACTGCACCTGTTACGGGTGCAAGCAAGCAACAAGCGGGAGAGGCATTGGCTGGAGCTTGCATGGAACAAGCATTTCTCATTAATTTTCTTGTCCAGGCAAAGCAGCACCAACCTGATCCTGCAGTGGCTCAATTGTTGTCCAAGCATCATCACCATAGACTGGTACTATTGTGGTGTTGTCATTATCCATCTCATCCTTGGTTTCCACTTACATTGTGGGTAACCGTTAGGACGACTCTTGACTCGACTCGACTCTGCTGGTTTGGCCGTTGCGAGTGAGCTCTTTGTTGGGGGCAAGAGTGTTTGGCAACAAGCAAGGAGCACCTCCGAGTGTCACGGGAAAAGACATCCGATAGTAGTTCAGTTGAGGCCAGACCTGGAAAGGCTCCGTTCTATTTCTGTTTCGTGCTTTTGGTTCCCATCAAAACCCAAGACAAGTTGAAGAACAAGTTTTGCAAACTTTGGCGATTACCATCCAAGGAACACACAACCGAACCGGTAATCAGATCAGCTTGTCTATGCATACTAGAGGATACAAAAGCAACAACAAATCCATGAAAATGAGAAATTCAACAACGAAACGGTGGCAAGCTCCCCACTGGCTGTGGGGGTTATTGCTGGTTGCCACGGTATCTTACCTGCCGGTAGCACAGGGGCAAGAACAGTGTCCCGCCTACCGAGAACCTGATGACCCCAACACACACTATGATTACGTCAACGATGACGGTAAATCGATCCAATTCGAGGCTCCTGATGGATGTCCCTGTGTGGATGGCATGTCCGATTTGTACTGTGCCCATTGCGAGACGGATCAAGGATGTCAAAGCGAAAAGCCGAGCCAAATTTGCAGCAAGACCTTTTACTATACCGAAGATACCCCTTACAAGTCCTACAAATGCCGTCTATTTGGATTGCTCGAGGGTCTTTTCACCAACGGCAAGTTATCCATCTATGTGAACACGACAGCAAAGGAAGTCTTTATGACGATTTATAATTGGGATATTGACGAACCAATCAACGGAGTGCATGCCGTGGACTGCGTTCTTTCCGGTTGTGATATACCAGTGGGCGGGACCGATGGTGGATGTGCCTCGACAAGTACGTACCGTAGTAATGCCCCGGTTCCTACTGCTTGCCTTGCCGACCTGATGAGTGGATTTCGTTTTCATTTGGAGTTTTGTGCTGACCCTTCTTTTTGACCCGCCCACCTCACCCAGCTTGCAAGTGTACGGATGAGTGTAGTGATTTTACAAGAAACATCATGGAGAATCTCATTGGTGGCAATCCTGCTACGGTGAATATGTTTGAAAATGAAAATGGAGGATCTGAAGGGGCTCTGGTCAAACTAAACATAGACGGAGCACCTTTTAAAATCGAAGCCCTCTGCAATGCATCTGCGTGTGTGGAAGATCCCAACTACATGGCTTTTGACCCTATCGCTGCCGCGGCACTGGCAGCTGGTGAAAATGCCACTTTGGCCCCGCTTGTGTCATACGTTCAAGGCTGGGAAACCAGTTCTTACTTTGCACTGATTGTTCTCGTGGCCATTGTCGGGTTCTTTTGTTTTCTGACAGTTCTGGTGGCAATTCCGTACATGTGCACGCAACATCAAAGCGCTCCGAAATTGGGGTCCAAGTCCTTTGATGAGACTACCAGCTATGCCCCGAGTCCCACAGGGAGCCTCGAACAAGCCAACGCTCCCAAACACGTTTTGGAGTTTCGACATATTAGTAAAGTGGTCAAGCTCCGATCAGCTGCCGCCAGAAAGCACGGTAGCAACAAAAAGGCGATTCTCAACAACATTTCGGGGCGTGCCGAGTCCGGAACATTGATGGCCATCATGGGGCCGAGTGGCAGTGGGTACGGAAATCGTTCTTGTTTTGCACAGTTGATTTGGGGACGCTTTCAAACCCCACTCACCGATGTTGTTCCTTGTTTCCCTGCTTCAAACAGAAAAAGTAGCCTTCTCAATGTAATCGCCACGGTGGCCACCAGGGGTGCTTCACGTGTGTCTGGGCAGATTCTTTTGAACGGAGTGGTGCAAAAGAGAGGGTACCGAAACCAGGTGGCATACGTTCAGCAGGATGACTCGCTTTATAGCACCCTCACAGTTAGGGAGTGCCTGGAGTATTCAGCCCTGTTGCGCCTTCCCAAGGCCATGAAAGTATCCGAAAAACAGGCACAAGTCTGGCAGACGCTGCAAGAATTGCGACTAACTGAAGTCTCCGACAACCGCATTGGGGCTACGAACGGAAATGGAAGAGCTGGCATATCTGGTGGTGAGAGAAAGAGAGTATCCATTGGTATGGAACTAGTTGCGAAGGCTCCTGTGATATGTCTCGATGAGCCAACATCGGTAAGTAGTGCTTAGTTCTGATTCTCCTATTCATTTCATTCGGTGACTTTGTCCTCACCTGATGAATCACACTCCTTCAGGGGCTCGATGCTTATGGAGCAAATCAGCTCGTCAAGGTGCTGCATCAACTGGCTGCGAGAGGCAACCGTGTTGTCATCCTTTCCATTCATCAGCCATCCATGAAGTCCTTCATGTCGATGGATAAAATCTTGCTTCTTGGCCACGGGCGATGCATGTACACCGGCTCACCGGATGATGTTGCCGGGTACTTGGAAGCACGCGGATTCCCATGTCCACCCATGGAGACGGTCGCAGACCACATGTTAGATGTTGTTTCCAAGAAGAAAAACTTGAGCAGTCTTAAGGGAGAGGATGCAACAGCAATCAATTACGCAAGGCTTTGCGTGGAAAAGGCCCCCGAGAGCAATGATGATCCAACCACATCACAACCATTCACAACCTACATGAAAGACACAGCAGGGGGGACAGGTGGAGAATGGAGAGAAATTTCCGGCGAAAGACACTCAATCTTCAACGAGATTACCGTCCTTTTTGCCAGGGCTGCAAAGGATATTATCCGCAATAAGGAGCTATTTCTCATGCAGGTCACTATCAGTCTGATTCTGGCACTGTTTGCTGGAGGAATTTTCAACGACGTCTCGAATAATCTTGCCGGCTTCCAGAACCGCACAGGAGTAAGTAACAGCGCTGAGGTACATTGTCAACCCTTTCCGCTCCAGCTCCAACGTTGCTCATCTCCGCTTTGCTCGATGGATCATCAAATCAGGCATTCTATTTCTCCTTGTCCTTCTTTGCGTTTGCTTCCTTTAGCTCAATGGACCTGTTTATTCGGGAGCAACACATCTTTGTGCGCGAGACAGGAGCCAAGTACTACGGGACGTTCCCTTATTTCTTGACCAAGAAGGTGCTTGACCTTTTTATGCTGCGGGTTATCCCAGTGGCTCTCTTCACCTTCATCTTCTACTGGATGATGGGGCTAAAGAACACGGCCCCTGCCTTTGTGACGTACTTGGCCACAATGGTGCTATTCAACGTTTGCGCTGGCGTCATGTCGATTTGCATAAGGTGGGTTCAACATTGGCCGATCCGATTTGTGAATGTTTAGTGTTATTGTTTCAACTTGGCCGTACCTCACCTGCCTTGCCATGCCACTTTCAGTATTGCTACTCCAACCGTGGGGCAAGCAAACTTGATTGCTGCCGTCTGGTTCTTGGTTATGCTTCTGTTTGGCGGCTTCTTGCTTAACATCCAGACGATGGACCCTTGGTACTCTTGGCTCAAATACCTGTCAATCTTCTACTACGCATTTGAGGTCCTGATGGCAAATGAGCTGATGGGTCTGGTGCTATCCTTCGATGCGCCAGGTTATCCGGCTCTTCCCGTTGAAGGCGAGGTTTTCCTCCAAACTATAGGAATGAACCCCGACAACCAGCTCCGCAACTTGATTTGTTTGTGTGCTTTGGCTCTGGGCTTTGCCGTACTGGCATTCTTCCTGTTGCTCCTCCGAGTTCCTCCTAGCGCCAACAAACTTTTCACCGCGATGCAGAAGGAGAATAAACGACTGGCAATGACGTTGAAAAAGAGGCCATCCACTATGGCGGCTGCGTCGGGACCATTATCGACGTCGGGCTCAGCGAGGTTGACTCTGCAACAGGCTGGAGACGACGCCATTCTTATCTCTCCTGCGTCTCATGCATCCAATGATCAGTATAGCTTCGAGGCGATGAAAACTGACCTAACCCCAGACGCCGTTGACGTGGACAGCACCGACTCTGATGCCGTTGAAATTTGAGTTGGTTTAAACATCCACCAATGCCGTTTGGAGAGGCTGGAGCCAGCACTGATGCGGACTGGGGGTCATCGTGCGCTTCCCTCCTGTGTGAGGTACCATCGCAGACCTACATGTATCGTTTGCGCCAGAGGTTCTCCTTGGCCAGTCTCGAGCGCCTGGAAATTGGGGCAGAAGTTGGGTTGCATTCGGGAGAGATCAACGGCTGGTGTTACGCACATTGTAATTGCGTTCGATGTAGTCTTTCTTTAGTTAGTTAGTTAAAGGTGTCGATTTGACGGTCCGCCACGGCGGCTCGAGCATTGTCTATCTAGGGCCGCACCTTCCTCAGCATCGACGGTAAAAGGAAGCAAATTGTCGCTACGATCCATCTACACCAATGCATACTACATACCTACACATGCTAATCGTCAAAAGCCTCTCTTTAGACGAAGATATCCCCACAGTACCTAAATAACTACGACTGTGTATTATTTGATCTATCAATTTCCCTATGCGGTCCTCACCAACCTATTGTAGGTGGCGTATGTGTGCTATGTTTCCTCTCCCTGCACACATGACTAACTACCGCAACGACGATGCCAATGGGAATGACGGAGGCGACAGCGGAGGACGGGAGGGTGATGATGATTTTCGAGAGGATGTGGGCGACGGCGGAGGTAGCGGAATTGGGGAAAGTGATTTTGGCAGGGACATGATCGGCGACTGAGGCTGCGGAATGGGTGGAAGCGCTAGTGGCAAGGATGGAGGTATGGGCGGAAGAGCCAATGGCGCCGATGCAGGTGGAAGTGCCGGAAGTGTTGCCGTCGAGGGTGGCAAGGCTGGAACTGTGTGCGGCGTCGACGGTGGCAGAGCCAAATGTGACGAGGATCCCGCTGCAGGAATGACCTCATAGTACAAATCCTCCGCCTCCTGGGGTAAGATCCATTGAATCCGTCTGGTATTCTTGTCCACAACCTGGGTAAGTTGGTGACGCCACAAGTGTTGTAGATCACGGTGCAGAGCATCAAACAAGAACTGACAGGAAGATTCTTCCAATTGATTGGACCGATCGGCCTCCATGACTCTTCCAGAAGTCACTCGTTCCCAAAAGTTGACATCTCGCTGTTGCGCCAGTGGTTGCAAATCAAAATGAGCTAGATCCGACACATTGCCTCCCAACGACGTCATTGGATCATTGCTGTTTGGATTGTTGCGAATAAAGGACAATGCCGCGGCCATGGGTTGCGTCAATGTGGGCCCAAAGTGCACCAACAAAGCCGATCCTCTACTACGGGAGGAGATCGTCCTGCCTCCATTGGACGTCTGAATCAATTGGATGCGAATCAGCGGTGGCAAGGCATTCCAGGAATCACTTCCTTCCGAGATGAGACACAGATCGTACTCTTCGTCCTCGTTCCCCATGACCGGCAATAAGAGTATCAGCGGAAGGGGTCGCAGAAACATGGCTTCGACTCGAAATCGTCTGGCTTCTAGTTGAACAATCTGTTCCTGCATTTGCTGCCGTTCTCGTCGTTGGACGTAAAGCTTGGAGGAGAGTCTCGACTCGCGCCGTTTCATGCCTTTGATCTGTTGTTTGATCGATTTGAGCAGAGTCAAAGTCTTTTGTACTTGAGGACATGGTTCTGGCGGTGGAGGTAGTGTCAATGACATCATCATGGAAGATGTCGACGAGCTGGTTCCCGTGGATGACTGGGAGAGGGATCGTTGAGGATGTCTCCTGGTGTAAGAGCGAGCAGGACTCCTCGATCGGACCAGAGGAGTCGTCAAAGGGCGTCTTCTCGTGGGTGTCCCGGGTTGCGAGTGTGAGAATGAGGCACTGCTGCTTTGGCTGGGACTGTTGGTGATGCTGTAGTTGGTAGAATTCGAATACGCCGACGGAAAAGGACTGCCGGGAGCACTGAGTGGAGTGGGTGTACTACGAAAGGAGCAACCCGTAATGCTGCTGGCGCTGGCCGCACTGCCATCCTGATCGCGGTCCAACTCCAAATCTCCAAAGGAATGGGTCAGTTCCGCCCAGGTAGTCGCTGCCGAGCAGGAACTATCCGATATAGCCATGGTCGCTGGAGGAGGTGACAGTGAAAGCCCACTACTCGAGTCTTTTTCCGTCGGTGTCGTCACAACTTGTTCTTCGAGCGTCGGCAGAGATGGCTCCATTGGTTTGTCTGTGGATTCTTCGTGGTGATGATGATGATGATGATGATTGGTGAGATTGTAGGACTTGGTGGTGTCGCTTTCTTCTTCCAGTAGATTGCTCGTGTCATGATCACCCTCGTCATCGTCGTCGGACAAGTGCTTTTTGCTGTTGCTGATAAAACACGCCAACAGTCTCGATTTCATTCGAAGGCTCATGATGTCTAATAACTACTGTATCTAAACTAACTAACAAAATAACCAGCAACTGCCGATCCAGAGAACGAAAAAGCACTCGCTCCTTTGGCAAACACTCTGGTGGAAGGATCAAATAAATCAACAGTAGCACCGGTGCAGTGGAGAAGTCAGCATTGATGAGCCTTTTTGTTTCATGGGCATCTGTTGCTTGGCTGTGTGGAGGTTTTACTCGGAAGGACCGTTGAAAAGAACTTGAGAGCAGGGCACGCCATTTTTTCTACCGCTTGTTTGTTTTTATGATTTTAGTAACTCAGGAAGAATGTTTAATTTTACCAATTACAGATCTTTAGAAACAAAAATGTATGATACTGAGGCCGGAACTCCAGGCACCTTACAAGAATGCTTCAGCGCTGGTGAGAAATGGTTGAAGCCCCAACAGCAAATCAAGGTGCTACTGCTACGGCATCTTATCTAAATCTCTGGCGTATGGAGTAACGAGACTCTAAGAGAAAAAGAAAGTTTTAAACAGATTGGCTGCTGACCAATTCAGAAGCAAACCTCACACTGATCAACAAGCAGCATCCTACCGTATGGCAAGACGAACCAAACCAATAGGTACAGTATGCCATACAGGAAGACTTTCTTGTATCAGAATGCAGCTTAGCACCCTCAGGTACAAACCCAGATTTCGTGCTTTATTAGGCCGCTCTCTACCGGAGGGACTAAAGTAGCGACTAAAGGAAACCTTTAGGTGGTTGTTTAGTTCAAGATTTAGTCATTATCCTTTAGTAATGGTGGTGTCTACCAGCAGATGACTAAATCTCGGACTAAACAATTTAGTCAGTTCTTTAGTCATTTCAACCTGTCTACCCGCCGACTAAACAAATGACTAAACAAATGACTAAACGGAACACTACTGGACTTAAAGGACTCAAAAAAGATGTAACGGACTCAAACAAAGACTTAACAGAAGGGATTAAAGGACTCAAACAAAGACTTAACAGAAGTGATTACTTTTTTGAGATAACAAGACTGAGATAACAAGACTGAGATAACAAGACTCAAAACACACCATTGCGATGCACCTCTACTATCATTCAATCGTTCGATCCTTTGCATTTGATCGTTCGCACGTTCGCACCTCTCCTCTATTGGCACTGATTCGATGGCCTAATAGTGAGGCTAGGAGTGTGGAATTTGTTATCGGCCGATACTCCTCTTCGATCGTTCGATCGGTTGCACCTCTACTCTATCAGCTCTGTCGCGATGCTCTGATAGTGAGGCTGTGCAATGAGGGTGCTGTTCTTTTTTCAAAGTGCTGTTCTTTTTTTAAAGAGTTCTTAAAGAAGCTTTAGTCGTTATGTTCGCTCACCGACTAACCAGCCTCCCGTTAGTCGGTGAGCGAAAATAATGACTAAAGCCTTTAGTCCGTGGGACGTTTAGTCGCTTGGGTAGACACCACCCTCAGAGACTAAACTATCGACTAAACTACCAAATATGGCTTAGTCGCTACTTTAGTCGCTTGGGTAGAGAGCGGCCTTACCGTATGCATATCTTCATTTGAAAAGGCAGCCCAGCACTGATGAGACAAGTACGGTAGCTACCGTATGGTAGCAGTAGAGAAGGGCAACAGCCATTTCGATGCAAATTACAACAAAAGATCTGTTTCTGATAAACATAAAAAAGCATTATTAAGAATGCTACGGTAAAAACCAGCCCTCGTCGCGCCATCATTGTGACCAAATTCCTTAATACAAATCTCCAAAGTCGAAGGTTATACTTAGAACAAATGAATCCCAATTGCGCCTAAATCCTCACCCGCGGTTTGAATTCGACAAAAATGAAAAGTAAAATGTGAGACTTAACAAAATTGTTGGCGTCTTTTCTCTTTTTTTGTGATATTTCAAGGATTTCTGGGACCGCGGAATGTTCCGTAGCAATGGTTCAAACTGGCTCATCCTTTTGGGTTGGTCAGGGCCACGCCAACAAATTCGAAGCTGATGCTCAAGTGGAACAATGGATGCATAATGAAAATGGCTAAAACACACATGTAGCAGAAATCCAGTTGCATGTGGTTGGTACAGTACTATGCATAGCTAGTACGTGAAGAAAAAAAAGGCAATGGTCTTGATCTTGCTTTTTAAAAGGTTACAAGTACCGGTACAGTGGAGTGGAGTGTCAAGCCACCAGGACAACCAAAAAGGGCGGGCAAGTTGGCTATCCAAGCAAGCAAAGCACGATGAAAGGATAGGATTCTCTAGCTAGTAGAATGTGTAGTGTGTTGGAGTTAGCTCTCGAGACACTACTGACGAGCGTGCATTGATGTCTCGCTCTGGCGAGCCTTAGAAAGCTCGCTCCCCGTCTTTCTAGGACACAAACGACGTTCAGAACCTAACTGGCCGCCGCTGTGGCTGGGTGGACGGTGAACTAACAATGGCATAAGCTTGTGTCTTCAGGCCTCCTTTGCTTTGTATTTCGACCGGGACGAACGGGAACATCATGCGAAAGAAAAGTCCATGTGAAACCGTCACGTACGCTTGAATCGATGCCGCCCGGGACATTCGACCATGCTGGACTTGAAGACTGTCACATTGAGCAAACAATAGGCCCACAGGGTGGGTGCCTTTGGGTTTTCGACAGCGTTGTATCAAGCTGCTGGTGCATCCTGCCTAGTACTCAGGGATATCCGCTGCAACACCCCGAAGTGAACTTCCCAGTGCAGCAATGCACGGAGCAAGTCTCGTCATGGTTTGAGCTGTTGCGTTTGTGCTTTTCGTGGTACCGTACCAGAACTACCGTACCGGTACGCGGTAGAGGTACGTTGCTTTGATGCCAAGCAGAATTTATCGGTGCGTTGTCCTCCGTATGGGTGCATGTCCTACCAGTACCAGTATTGCTGCCGGATCATTTGAAGTATCCGCTGCGATAAAACATGCTGAACCACCCAATGCTGCAATGCATGGGGTAATAAGTCTCGCATGGTTTGATTTTGTCAGTTTGCGCTTTTCGTCGTGCTGTACCGGTAGCGGTAGAGGTTCGTCCTTATGGTTGTTAGGGTAGAATTGGTGCGTCGTCCTTCATCTTCGTCGACGAGAAAAACCAGCTGTTATCTGCCGCGGCGAGCCACAATACCCCACCAAAAGATTGCTTGCTCGCATTTGACCTCTGGGTTGCTCTAGCTTGCAACGTGCACGTGGAGCTTGGATTTAACCTGCGACGGTATCAATCCGATTTCACTGGTACCGTTTTGGCCCCAGAGACGATAGCAAGGACAACGAAGTCTTGTCAATTCTGCCTTGGTCGTTGAACTGGAGCCCCCACCCGCAGAACGGAAACAAACACATGGAATTGAAGCAAACGTTCGAATGATGTGGTCCTATTGGCCGGGCCCCGAAACCCTGCCCTGCACTACTGTCCCGAAAATGTAGGAAAGGAAGATCCAAAAGTGGGCAGGATAACCCCAGCGTGAAACAAGGGTGCCGCAGCTGCTGAGGTGTGAAGCAGGCACACCCTCTCTCCTCACCACGGTACCAGTAGGGGAATGAATCTTACCAAAGCTGCTCTGCACTGAAGTTCTAGTTTAATACTGCTGAACAGTTGTAGCCAAGGTGATGTGGGCAAGTGGTCCGAGCTATCCAAAGTAGCTTCGCACCTGCAATGAAAGTCATCTAGCTAGCTTTTGGCCATCTCTTACTGGTAGGCAACAGTCGCATTGGATCGGCATCAAAAGTTGGCTGCTCGGTGCTTTTTTGGGGGCAGCTCGGGAGTATAAAATGTGAGGGGTGTTACCCGTACCGGTACCGGTAGCTTATCCGACTTCTGGGGTGTACATGTGTACATAGCATATGACTACCAGTTTCTTTAAGTCTCCTAAGCCTGATTCAACGTCTTGTCACATAAACGCCTGGTGCTCAAGCAGTCTGTGTGTGGGAACGTTGTTTGAGTGGTTCCGTGTACTTACTGAAGAGTTGACAGTGGCGTTCTAATTACAAATCAATTCTTTGTTCACTGAATTATTAATAACCGTAGATTGCCAAAGGGGATATAACCGCATTTATCCAAAGGGAATCCCCTTTTCTAAACCAACCACAATCTGAAAGCAATTGATATCGTTTCGGATGCCAAGGTACCCACACGGCACATTAGGCACGACCGAACGAACGAGTGGGATGTAGCGAGTTTTCCACTTGTGGATGGTTGTTCCTGGCAATCAAATGGATATCACAACATACTCTCAACCGCCAATAATTGGGAAACCACAGCAGCTGCAAAAGAAGGTTAAGAGATCCGCCCTCATCTTTCTTTACATCCAAGATATTATGGGTCGAGCAACAAGAGTCCACCAAGGAATTCGAACGGACCCCGATGGCAGGCGGCTACCACCAATGCGCTCCACACGGGCGCTCTTGTATGATGCCAACCATGAGGCAAACACTATTGCTTCCGAATCTAGCACGGATGTAAAGTGCCTCGATGGCTTTGTCATGGCGCCCTACGAAGACGAACTCTCCGAGATTACCGACAAGATGCACAATCTCACCACTGGTCGCAAGTACCCCCGACATCATCCAGCCTATCGACCAAAATATCAGCACGCATGGGTGGTTCGCCCTGAAGATGTGTACGAGCAGGAACTACACAATCATAACCGCGTTGGTCGCTTTGCACAAGACGGGGAAGCCCCAAGTAATCCGTTGGCTGAGGATGATGCTACTATTACGGACGGGAGCACACTGCTGGATGAGGATTCGGAGGTACCCACCAACTGCAGTGAAACAAGAACTACTGCAGAAAGCGTCTCTTCCCTCCCAGATGAAAAGTCGTTACAGCGTCATTGGGTAGCTAGCAGCGAGAGCGTCCTTGTTGCATCGTATGCATCTTCCAGCCAATTCGATGGCGGTAGTGTGAGCATTGGAATTGTCCCCGCAAACAAGACTCGTTCCTTCTTTACGCAATGGATACCATCCTGGGATATGCTGTCACGTTGGGTGTTCCTCTTGGCGTGTCTGCTGACCTTATGGCTGGCAGTGGAACGCCTCGCCTGGGCCGAGAACCACCAGCCGAGTAATACCAATAGACGATTGGTCCGAGGGTCCTCCGACATTGCCTCCCTGAGGATGACGGATCAAAACAAGCACATGGTCCTGTCACAGCCACCTGTTGTTACCACTTCTATCAGTCAGGGGCAAGACGAAGGCATTGTTACCAGTGAGTCCATCCAGTGGGACAGTCTGACAACCGAGCAGTCGGAGCAGGCAGCGGCATTTGGTTTCTCCCAGCCTTTCGATCCCAACAACAGCCGCCAAGACCCCCAACCAGCTGCATCCCCAGCATTGCCCGAGCCCCAGTCATCAGAGTTGCCTCAATCGGCGCCTCAACCGACTCAATCAGAGTCGCTTCCGGAGCTCCATCTTGCGACCTCAGCGGAAGAGCAAGAGCTGGTGAGTTCCGCCCCAGAAGACGCGGCAGCTCCATCATCGGAGTCCGCAAGTGGGGGCAATACCGACGAGCACAGCTCGTATGCGCCCAGTGGAGCCCCATCAAGGGCAACGCAAGAAGAGATACCAATTCAAGTCGAAGTGCCCACCTCTGGTCCTGGTGGAACACACTCCAAGCCTCCACCTTCTGTCCAAGCCAACCCTTTCCCAGAGACGAGTTCTCCAATCGTCTTTGACCTCAACGGCATTCCAGTCACAAAGACGATGATCCTCGCCTTTGCCGCCTCCTTGTGCTTCACGGTAGTCGCGATTGTCGAATGGGTCCAGCACGATATGCTGTTCCAACTCGCCCTGGCTGTCTCAGGGATCTTCGGACTGCTTTCGGCAATGGTTCAAGAAAGACATCCTCTTACCTCTGCTGTCCTGCACAGCCTATCCGTTCATTGGTTTCTGGCTGCCGCTGCATTGATTCTCTGGCTCCGCTGTCATCAACAAACGGCATCGTCCAGCTTCCGTCGTCCCCGAGCCATTCACACGACCAAAGAAGAAGCCTTATTCTTGGCCGATGTCTTCTTTCTTGTGGGATCCGCCATTGCCGTGGTGGCTTCATATGTCGTCTTCAGAGATGATGCACCGGCTCTGAATCTCGGTCTTCAAGTAGCCGGAGTCTGCACGGCAATCATGTGGGTAGGGTGTGCCGTTCTCTACCTCTGTTGTTCTTGTCCTGGAAATCGACGCTACGAAGCATCCTGAGAGACCTAACTTGGGCGGCGTGTGATCGCTCCAGCTCTAATTTCACATCGGTTTCCCAGCGTTGTACGTCATGCATGACCTTCTTCAGCAAACATCACACAAAATCTGGAACCGTTGATTCGATTCATCCTGAGATGGCTAGTCTTTGATGGCTCTGATAGAATAAGACAATGATTTGATCAAATCGTATAGGACTATGTAGTTTGCCGTCAGAATAGGCATTAGCAGAACTGTACATGCAACATTTCCCGTGGAGGATTGAACTGGAAGCCATAATTCCGATCACTACTACTCAAACTTCGACAACATGGTCAAATTCAGGGGATGACTTCCTTGGTGGTCTCTTCAGGTTCATTGGTTCCATCCCTCCCTCCACACCAGACAAAATTCCCAATTCCTCTTCTCTTGTTTTACCCAATGCTTTCACCGGAGATGGTGCAAGTGATAATCCCAGAGAACCCAGCTCTTGCCGGTTTTGAGAGGCATAGGTAAGGAACTCAGCACCAACTGCACCCAGGATCCCGGCATGGTGAACCTTGTTTGAGATTGGAAGGATGAAGCTGTCAAAGTACTCCAGCTGACTCTGGTCCCAGAGTAGATCAAGATCCTCCTGAGGGAGTTTTTCCCCATGCTTGCATTTGAACTCCTCCTTGAAGAGGGCACTCCATTTCACATAGGTTTCCCAGTGTTGTACAGCATGCCCTTCTTCAGCAAACAGCATAATGTGCTCCAGAACTGATACTGCCTTTTGGTGAGGGGCAGCTGTGCTTGTACTGTTGTGATCAGTGCTAGGAAAGCAGAGATCCCAATGCTGATTGCGTTCTTCCGACAACACGCCTGAAGTCTGGTCAGTGGCTAGAATGAAATTCTGAACCAAGCCCCAGAACTGCTGGAAATCAGTATTGCTTTTGCAAAGCATTTGCTGAAGACCATCGAATCGATCCTCCTTCAAGAGTTCCAGAGCCATTTTGGCAGATCTTGATTGGGACACACCTTGGTGGTGAAGAACATGCCTGCTGCATTCTAGATTGACATCTGGTGTTTCGGGTGGGCCAAGGTTCCGAATCAGAGTTGCAAACATGCACGTGAACTTGGCCAGAGGTGACAGCTCAAATTCAGAACCAAAGACATCCGGCAGCTGCTTCAGCATCCTGTCAAGTGACATGAGTGCATGGCATGACTGGTCAAAGTTGTAAACGATCCCTTGACACTCAAAGGCAACTCGTGAGACAAACTCCATTAGCTGTCGCTTGAGCTCATCAGACAAGGTGTCCTGAGCTTGTAGGCCATAGATGCCTGGTGAAAGCAATGCTGTTGACAAGTCCTCATCCCACGAGAAACCATCCGATGACACAAAAGATTCATTCTCCCAAACTGTGGGATCTCCCTGGACAGATCCCTGGTTGCATGACATCCCTTCAAGCTCCTTCTGCAGCAAGTCCACGACCCAGCGGATGCGTTTGCAGTTGTTCTCTATCCATTCTATCTTCATTTTTGAATCCACCTCAATTTCATCAAGGGCCATCTCTACCTCAAACTCATCCTCATCCTCAGAACTGTTACTGACTTCAGATCTTGCACTCACAACAGATCCAGCGCCACTCTCCTTAATGAAATAGGTCTGCAGATCTCCCTTGCCTTTGCAATGAACAAATTCTTCCCTTGCATCCAGCCAGTGCTCCTTTCCCATTCCAATCAGAATGTCTGCAGTTTCCTGTGATGCATGGATTCGGTTTCTTTGCCCATTGGATTCCATCCTTGCAGCTGTATTGACTGAAGAAGGCAAAAGCAACAATAAGGGAATGTGAGGTCATCCTGGCTGCTTTTGTACTGACAACTCCTAAACTCACCTGTGTCACCAAACAGCTGGAAACGTGCCTTCTCTCCACGCAGCACTCCAGCTGTGACTGGTCCACTACAGGAAGCAGCAAGGGCACAAGAAAAATCTGGTAAGCAAATTGGGTCTCTTTTGTAAAAGGTTCCTTCCAGGGAGCATCGTGAAGCCCTACCTGTGAAGGCCCACTCTCAAAGCTAATTCACCAGTGTCTGGCCCCAGTGTGCCTTCCAACTGCCTAGTTAATTTGCTCATTTGTGCCAAACAGCCTCGGGCAAACTTGATCATGAGCAGTGCATGATTGGGCTGGGCGACTGGCAATCCGGTCACAGCAACGTAGCAGTCTCCCTGCATTTGTCATTAGTGAGACCAAAGTAAATGTGAGCCCTTCCCTTTTAAAACTTAAGTTGCAAGTGTGATCTTCTTTGAACTTACAATCTGTTTCATCAAAATCCAAAGCCAAGGGAAGGGAAGGGAAGGAAGGACCAATCATGCACTGTAAGGAAGCTGACCATCAAACAGTTCTCACGTCCTAGGAAACCTTCTTGGCTTACAGTCTCAATCTTGAACACTTTGTGCTTCTTAGCCAGCTTGTCAAAGGCACCATACTAGCGTAAAGTGAGGATACAATAGTTTGTAGGTAAGCATAAAATTCGTTCAGTTGATCCTTGCCAAATGCTTGCTAAAAAGTAAGACTTACCAAGGTCTCTAGCAGTCTGAAAACATCCACGGGATATCGAGATGAGCTCCAGGCTGGTTGTTGATGAGCAAGGTAGGAATCAACCACCCAGGTGAGTCCCGCAGTGATGAAAAGGAAAGTGTGCCTAGACCGCAACTTACCTGTAAAGCCTGCAACATCAGCAAAGAAAACTGTGCAATTGGGATAGAGTTCTGCCATTGGTGGTGTGTTTGCAATGGATTCACCCACTTGAGACTGTCCCTGTAGAACTTCCTCAAGACGCTCCTCTGCTGTTTTGCTTGTTCGAAATGGCACGCTGCTGCCCGTGGAGCTGCTTCGCTGCTTCTTCTCTTTGTGGTTGTTTTCAGCGTACATCATGTCACGGAAAGCTTTGGGGAAGAGGGAAGAGACAATCTTTTCACTGTTCTGGGCTGTCCTGACAACCTTGCGTTGCCTGTGCTCTACAAGACAGTCATATAGAATAAAGCATAGGAGCGTGAAGAGAAAGATACCAAAGACAGCACACATGTAGTAAATGGGTTGATCGTTGATGTGTGCATCGTGCAACTCCTGTGTGCCATAGACAGACAACACCCAAGGGCAGAAGTCCTTGTTAATGGGTGCACCATTGTAAGTTCCAGCAGCCTGGTCAAAGTCTGTCAGCAGTGTTTCCACCGCGAAATGTTCATAGTTTGCATCATGCATGTCATCAGCACCAAGGTAGGTGGCAACACCACCTTCAACTTCGTATGAAAAGACTTGACCACAGGTGTTTCTCACCACACAAATGAGCTTGTTGGATTCCGAGGGCAGCACAGAAGTAAAGAGGGAGCCAAACTCAACATCCAAATCGAAAACGGCCACAACATTTCGGTCTGAGCCTCCCAAGATGGTATCGAAGACAGGGTAAAACAGAGCCGCTACTGGAACAGTTCGAAAGTCATAATCATCGTTCTCATCAATGTAACCTGTGTCATCCACATTCCACACACCCCCAAAGATGGCCTTTTGAGAGGTGCGAACTGCTTCCGAAGCAGCAGAGAATGCTGGGTTGTAACTGGGATCACCAATGTTGTAGTTGACATCAATGTATGAAAACTCCCTGGCAGGCGAGACTTGCCACATGGGATAGTAGGGTCCAGGAGACTCATCCACCACAAACAAGAAACCTTCCTCTTCTGTGCCATAACGGTACAGCTCAGTGGTGATTCCATCAGGACCATCAAAGGTAGCATTTCGAACAGAGGGGGATTCATCTGCTACGACAGTGGCATCTGCAGCCACATCTGGATCTTCTTCCACTAGCCAGCGTTCCGCCCAATCATCCCTGTCTCGAAGAGCACGAGCTGGAGCCCTGCTGCCAACTGTTCGGTTGTGAGTTTTCTTGAAGTCTTCTTGGTAGGTGAATGACTCATCAAGCCATGCCGTGTTTTGAGTGGTGTAGTTCTCCCAGCCTTTTCTAGTTTGGTTTGTCACATAGACGTACAAGCCAAGGTAGTCAGATCCAGCAATGGTCCGAGCTGCTGTCCCAATGGCTTCAAAATCATCCAAGGTCACAAATGGCCAAGCTTGCTGTGAAACCATGGCAGCCGATGTCACCACAAGAGACATCATATCGAGAGTCTGACACCCCAACTTGGTATTGGCGTGAAAGCCCTCCACTAGACGGTTCGCCAAATCGTAAAAGTTTTCTTCCAATGCGCTTTCCTGGTCTTTCTTCATGTAAAGATAGGCGAGCAGTGAGACTGCCACGGCCGCACCCACCATGACAAACAACACAATGGCCCACGAGACTCGAACTGCCAATGTTTCGGGCTGAGCAACCTGTTCTTCTTCCTTGGCGTCTTCAGATTTACTGGTAGGGCTGGATTTGTCGTGAGCATAGGTCGTGCTCTTAGTCTCCGAAACGCTGTTGTCTTCGTCGTCAAAGAAGGAATTGGATTGGCTCATTTCATCATGTTCTTGCCGCGGCAAAGATGCATTGTAGCTGGAGCTGCCGTGGCGGGATTTTCTCACGTGGATGCTCGATAGCATCTTTGACCGATACTCTGATCTGGTTTGGAATAGCTGGTGTGTTGTTTGCTTACTATTGCTAAAGTTATTGGAGCTAGCTTTCCAGCACCGAAACTAAATTGTGGTTCTGGCTATCCTGGATGAACTCAGGAACGAGCCCCTCGAAACTCGAAACTCGTCGTCCTTCAAAAACTCCAAAGATGAGGATGACGGAGGAGGAAGGGCAAGGGCAATGCCAAAAGAAGGCCTTGGCTTACCGAAGGGGAAGTTTGACACGCTGTTTCGGTGATGGACTACGCGGTGTACCTGGTCAATAATTCAGTGAGCTTTGTGTAAGCCTTAGAGCTAGCGACTGACTAGACTAGGGGATTTTAGTACTTTGCGTCGCAAGGAAAACAATGAAACATGGTGCAACAGTCATTAATGTCAATAATCGAATTTGTCAACGAAAAGGAAGATGTGCACCCCTTCTGCTTTTGTCAAAAGCTTGGAGGTATCTGTGACCTTTCATTCCTCCAAGCGAGTTCACAATGTCCCGTCACCTAAATCCTGAAATGGTCAAACCGCAAAGCTTAGTATCATGCCGCTCCGGCACCGGTACATGTGCCGCATTTCAGGCCAGGGGTGGAGACTACTACTAGTACCGTATCGACTCTCGACTCGATACTCGTCTCTTTGACTCGACTCTGGAGCTGGAGGGCGAAGTTTCAGTGTTGTGGCGCTGTGTACCAGTAGGGGTGAGGCGGTTAAAAGAGTGAGGCCGATCCTGCATGTTTCATCTTATTGTTGTACTGAATTAATGGCACTTATTATTACCTTTGCTGAATCGGTACTACCAGTGGTACATGTAGCTGCTGGAGAGTACTGTATACGGTACGTCAGCATCAGCCCCACTCGACATTACATACATGTAGTCCAAGCACTGGAAGGCTTTTGCGGCCTACCGGACGCCGGACGCAACAGCGACACCCGTATTCTCTGTATCGATACTTTTACGCGCATTTTGCGGGGAAACGGAGAAATGCAACTGAGCTTCGAGCTTCGAGGGCGGCGAGCGCCTTATCGCAATAACGAAAGCTAGAAAGAGGGAGTACTATGCATTATGCATACTAGTAAGCACAAAGCTGATGATGCTGCGTTTTGTTAGCTGTTTTGTTGCAGCTCGGTTTGTGGGAGAAATTGCCACAGTGGAGCCACTATTAATAGTAGCTCGCTGGAGCCAATGAATGATGCAACCGTTTATTCTACTAGCTAGATGATGTTATTAAAATAGGTGATATGTTTCTTAAAACTAAGTAAATGAGGACATTCCGCCTCTTCGCTCCAAATAGAGTGACCTGTAACAACGAAATGTGAAGCGGTAGCATCCAATAATTTTAAACACGAGGATTTAACAAGGAACTGTTCTATTAATAAAAAATCCAAGGATTTAACAACTTTAGCTCAACTTCAACCTTTTCAGCTCTTTTTTCAACTTTGATCACCGTTGGAATGACTGCAACTCGAAGAGCTTTCTGCTGCCAACGGTCGTCTCAATGACGACGACCATGAAAGCGGGCAGCTCACAATGGCGACAACCACATCGACGCCGCTACTAGCTTTTAATAGTACTCCTGCAAATCCTGCTTCGAGTCTGCTGCTAAGTACTAGTACCCCAACGAGCAATCCCAATGACCGTGGAAAACCGACAATCTTCCCAAGAATCTAGTTTGTTTGTCGCCGACGAAACTACGGTTCCAGCAACACCACCAACAACAACCTTGACCGTGACGACAGGAGCGATACCTACCGATACAAGGAGTCGCCTTCCTTTAGTTAGGTGTTGCCTACAAAACCACCAATTCGGCTGGAGACCGTGACAACTCGACAATCAGTTCCAAGGAGACCTACGACGCCTCTTTAGCCCTCGCCAACAGCGTGAATGCATTTTCCGACCGTGGAAAGAAGCCGACAACCGTCGTCCTCCGTCTTGGTCTACGACAACATGAAGAGTGCCTCCGAGGATCCACTTTTGATCTTCGTAGATACCGTACACAAAACAAGGCACCTCCTTTGACTGCCGACGCCTCAAAGGGATCCCGACAGCAGCCAGCGTCCATGGTACGCTCCTCAACAACTCTCGCTTGCCAGCTGTGTGTTCGGTATGCCATCTACTGCAGAGAAGTTTGTCCACCCCTTTGAAGATGCCATACTGTACGGTACGAACAAGGGGATATGATCCTGACAAACTCATGAGACATGACAGCAAGAACAGCACTTCCTCCGCCGATTCAATAACAACCATAATGGAAAACCGAAAAAGGCATCCTTCACGAAACCCATTTTCGATTCGTGTCTTCCAACCGCAGCTGCGTTTCCTTGGCTCACAATAAGTCATCCTTGAGTGCTCACTCATTGTGTCATAGAGCCAACTTCTGACCGCGCAAAGAAGCCGATAACTACCATCTCGAAAGAGCCCATTTCAGTCGCCAACGTTTACAAGGAGCCACCCTTGACTTACGACGATGCATACAGTGACACCATTCTTACCAACGACTACGGTGACATGGCTGTCGACCACGCCTACAAGTCATCTTTCGTCGGCGACAACAGCACCACCATGTACAACCACAAATTGCGAAAGGTCGCACGCTACCGGTACCAGCCACGTGCGACAACAAGAACAACAAGAACAACCACAAGAAGAGCCGCAAACCACGGCGAATTATCTGCCCTTCTACCAACGTCTGTGAGCTAATCTCTCCCTCGGGATACCACTAGCAGCTCTTCCTCGTTCACGCCTGCCTCTTCTTTGGCGTCGACACCTACAACGACGCCTCTGTTGTTGTCGACAAGCTCAATTGCCATTACAACGACGTGGCAACCACCATGCTGGAGCCCACGTTGGCCACCAGCGTCTACAAGAAGAAGCCGCCTTTGATTGCCACAGATGCCTACAATGAGCCTGCTCCTACAGCGAAACCAACCTTGGAGATGACCTTTGGCAAAAGCACCGCAAAATTCGAGTCGCCTCGCATGTGATCGCCTACAACGTGAAAGGGCAATTTTTGGACGGCAGTTGCCATGGAAAGCCTATATTTGTGTCCTCCATGGAGATCGCCTCTGGCTCTTCCGATGGCAGCGCTTCAGAGCATTCTCTGCAGATCCCGAACACGACAAGAACTCAAGTGTTCAATAGCTACGGTGACAGCAATCCCATCATGGAACCTTCGTCTGCTCTTATTGCCTCGCTCTGTGACGTCGAGATGATGAGCAGTTGGGCGTGTAACCTGCGAGTAGAGTCCATCTGGAGAACAACATGGTGGGGCACTACTAGTTCACATAGATTTCCAGTGTTTTGTATGTCATGACCTTCTTCAGCACACGGCACAAAAGTACTATGTAGTTGCTACTAGAAATAAATACGAATTAGAAGAACTGCACATGTAACACTTCTCAGCGGAGGATGGATGTTCCCCAACAGCACACCAACAACCTGAAAGCCATGATTCGGATCACAACTGCTCAAACTTCGACAACATTGTCAAATTCAGGCTGATTTCTGGCACTGGCCGCGTCGAGAATTGCAATATTGGCTGTCTGACCTTTCGGGCCCGGGGATGTCCGCAACACTTTCGATGACGGCAATCTGTGCAGATTCATTGGTTCCATGCCTACTTCAACACCAGGCAACCTTGCCAATTCCTCTTCTCTTGTTTTACCCAATGCTTTCACCCGAGATGGTGCAAGTGATAATCCCAGAGAACCCAGCTCTTGCCGATTTTGAGAGGCATAGGTAAGGAACTCAGCACCAACTGCACCCAGAATCCCGGCCTGGTGAACCTTGTTTGAGATTGGAAGGATGAAGCTGTCAAAGTACTCCAGCTGACTCTGGTCCCAAAGTAGATCAAGATCCTCCTGAGGGAGTTTTCCCCCATGCTTGCATTTGAACTCCTCCTTGAAGAGGGCACTCCATTTCACATAGGTTTCCCAGTGTTGTACAGCATGCCCTTCTTCAGCAAACAGCATAATGTGCTCCAGAACGGGCACTGCCTTCTGGTGAGGGGCAGCAGTGCTCATACTGTAGCCATCACTGCTGGGAAAGCAGAGATCCCAATGCTGATTGCGTTCTTCCGACAACACGCCTGAAGTCTGGTCAGTGGCTAGAATGAAATTCTGAACCAAGCCCCAGAACTGCTGGAAATCAGTATTGCTTTTGCAAAGCACTTGCTGAAGACCATCGAATCGATCCTCCTTCAAGAGTTCCAGAGCCATTTTGGCAGATCTTGATTGGGACACACTTTGGTGGTGAAGAACATGCCTGCTGCCTTCCTGATTGATGTCTGGTGTTTCGGGTGGGCTCAGGTTCCGAATCAGAGTTGCAAACATGCACGTGAACTTGGCCAGAGGTGACAGCTCAAATTCAGAACCAAAAACATCCGGCAGCTGCTTCAGCATCCTGTCAAGTGACATGAGTGCATGGCATGACTGGTCAAAGTTGTAAACGACCCCTTGACACTCAAAGGCAACTCGTGAGACAAACTCCATTAGCTGTCTCTTGAGCTCATCAGACAAGGTGTCCTGAGCTTGTAGGTCATAGATGCCCGGTGAAAGCAACGCGGTTGAAAAGTCCTCATCCCACGAGAAACCATCCGATGACACAAAAGATTCATTCTCCCAAACTGTGGGATCTCCCTGGACAGATCCCTGGTTGCATGCCATCCCTTCAAGCTCCTTCTGCAGCACGTCTGCAACCCAACGGATGCGTTTGCAGTTGTTCTCTATCCAGTTTATCTTCATTTTTTCATCCACCTCAATTACATCAAGGGCCATCGTTACCTCAACTACATCCTTCTCATCAGAAGTGTTACTGGCAAAAGATTTTGTAGATCTTGTACTGGCAACAGATCCAGTGACACTTTCCCTAATGAAAAAGGTCTGTAGATCTCCCTTGCCTTTGCAATGAACCAATTCTTCCCTCGCAGCCACCCAGTGCTCCTTTCCCATTCCAATCAGAATGTCTGCAGTTTCCTGTGATACATGGATTCGGTTTCTTTGCCCATTGGATTCCATCCTTGCGGCCGTGTTGACTGAAGAAGGCAGAAGTAACAATATGGGAATGTGAGGTCATCCTGGCTGCTTCTAGTGCCGACAACTAACTTCCCAACTCACCAGTGTCTCCAAACAGCTGGAACCGTGCCTTCTCTCCACGCAGCACTCCAGCTGTGACTGGTCCACTACATGAATCAACAAGACCACAAGAAGACGGGTGAGCCAAGTGGGTCCATTTTGCAAAAGTTTCCTTCCATGAAGGATTGTGATGAACGACCTACCTGTGAAGGCCCACTCTCAAAGCTAATCCGCCAGTGTCTGGTCCCAGTGTGCCCTCCAACTGCCTAGTCAATTTGCTCATTTGTGCCAAACAGCCTCGGGCAAACTTGATCATGAGCAGGGCATGATTGGGCTGGGCGACTGGCAATCCGGTCACAGCAACGTAGCAGTCTCCCTGCATTGGTCATTAGTGAGACCAAATTAAATGTGAGTCCTCCCCTTTTAAAAAGTTAGTTGCAAGTGCGATCTTCTTTGAACTTACAATCTATTTAGTCAAAAATCCAAAGCAGGCCAGGGAAGGACAATCATGCACTGTAAGGAAAACTGACCATGTTCTCACGTCCCAGGAAACTACTCTACTTACAGTCTCAATCTTGAACACCATGTGCTTCTTAGCCAGCTTGTCAAAGGCACCATACTAGCATAGGATGGAGATACAATCGTTTGTTGGCAAGCATGAAATTCATCAGTCGATCCTTGCCAAGTGCTGGCTAAAACATAAGACTTACCAAGGTCTCTAGCAGTCTGAAAACATCCACTGGATATCGAGAAGAGCTCCAGGCTGATTGTCCATGAGCAAGGCATGAATCATCCACCCAGGTGAGCTCCTGCATTGAACAAAAGGAAAAGTGTGCCCAGACTGTAGACTTACCTGTAAAGCCTGCAACATCAGCAAAGAAAACTGTGCAATCGGGATAGAGTTCTGCCATTGGTGGCGTGTTTGCAATGGATTCACCCACTTGAGGCTGTTTCAGTAGAGCTTGCTCGCGATGATCCTCTGCTGCTTTGCCCGTTCGAAATGCCATGTTGCTGGCCATGGAGCTGCTTTGCTGTTGCTTCTCTTTGTGGTTGTTTTCAGCGTACATCATGTCACGGAAAGCTTTGGGGAAGAGAGAAGAGACTATCTTTTCACTGTTCCGGGCTGTCCTGACAACCTTGCGCTGCCGGCGCTCCACAAGACAGTCGTATAAAAGAAAGCAAAGGAGCGTGAAGAGAAAGATGCCAAGGACAGCACACATGAAGTATATGGGTTGGTTGTTGATGTGTGCATCGTGCAACTCCTGTGTGCCATAGACAGACAACACCCAAGGGCAGAAGTCTTTGTTAATGGGTGCACCATTGTAGATTCCAGCAGCCTGGTCAAAGTCTGCCAGCAGTGTCTCCACCAAGAAATGTTCAGAGTCTGTGTCATGCATGTCATCGGCACCAAGGTAGGTGGCACCACCACCTTCAACTTCGTATGAAAAGACTTGACCACAGGTGTTTCTCACCACACACATGAGCTTGTTGGATTCCGAGGGAAGCACAGAAGTAAAGAGGGCGCCAAACTCAACATCCGTATCGAAAACGGCCACAACGTTTCGGTCCAAGCCCCCCAAGATGGTATCGAAGACAGGGTACATCAGAGCCGCTACTGGAACAGTTCGATAGTCATAATCATCATTCTCATTGATGTAACCTGTATCATCCACATTCCACACACCTCCAAAGATGGCTGTATGAGTGATGCGAACTACGGAAGCAGCAGCAGAGTACGCTGGGTTGTACGCAGGATCAGCAGTGTTGTAGTTGACCTCGTAGTTTGCAAACTCTCGGGCAGGTGAGGTTTGCCATGTGGGATAGTAGGGTCCAGGAGAGTCATCCACCACAACCAAGACACCTTCCTCATCAGAGCCATAACGAAATATCTCAGTGCTAATTCCACCAGGACCATCGAAGGTAACGTTTCGATAAGAGGGGGGTTCATCTGCTGCGGCAGTGGCATCTGCAGCCACCTCTGGATATTCTTCCACTAGCCAGCGTTCTGCCCAATCATCCATGTCTCGAAGAGCACGTGCTGGAGCTCTGCTTCCTACTGTTCGGTTGTGAGTTTTCTTGAAGTCTTCTTGGTAGGCGTATGATTCATTAATCCATGCCGTATTTTGAGTTGTGTAATACTCCCAGTCTTTTCTAGTTTCATTGGTCACATAGCTGACCAAGCCAAGATAGTCAGATCCAGCCATGGTCCGAGCAGCTGTCGCAATGGCTTCAAAATCGTCCATAGTCACAAGTGGCCAAGATTGCTGTGAAGACATGGCAGCCGATGTCACCACAAGAGACATCATATCCAGAGTCTGACACCGCAACTTGGTATTGGCATGAAAACCCTCTACTAGACGGTTCGCCAAATCATAAAAGTTGTCTTCCAATGCAGTTTCCTGGTCTTGCTTCATGTAAAGATATACAAGCAACGAGACTGTCACCGCTGCACCCACCATGACCAGCAACACAAGGGCCCACGAGATTCGAACTGCCAAGGTCTCGGGCTGAGCAACCTGTTCTTCTTTCTTGGCTGTAGCTTCTTCGGCATTGCTGGTAGGGCTGGACTTGTCGTGAGCAACAGTCGTGTTCTTTGTCTCCGAACTGCTGTTGTCTTCGTCGTCAAAAAAGGAACTGGATCGGCTGATGTCGTCATCTTCTTCTTGCCTCGGCGAAGACACATTGTAGCTTCCTTTAGCCCCACGGGTGCTTGCCATTGTCGATAGCATCTTTGATGGATAGTTTGATCCGGTTTGGAATAGCTTTGTTGCTTGCTTCTGCTGCTGTATTTGATGGAGCAACGGTATCACAGGTGGTAGCTTGCTGGCGGATTCTGTCGTCCAAGCCTGGGCAGCAGATGCACCAGTTGAAAGAGACCTTCGTGTTCCAGTTGAGTGACAGTCACAGAGTCATTCCGGAATAAACAAAAGGATCAACAAAAGGAATTCGATTCGATTCGATTGGTTCGGAGTTTTCAGCGACATTGCCCTTGTGGCCCTTGGAAGTCATGACACCACGTGCTCTGGAGTCGGTGGTATTAATACCACCGTACGGGTACTTCACCGCAGACTATTAACCAAATACCTCTCGAGTCGAGTGTGTTTCGGGTGTTTCGGTTGTTTCGCGGCTAGTCCAAGGGTGGCTCTCAAATCTACTCCTGTCCATTAGTCCATGTGAGCGACTTGATGAGACCGACTGTATCTTTCGCCGATAATGCGGTCTTTCGTCTCTCGGGCTGTTTGCTTGCCACTCTGTACCGGTTCGGCACCAGCGGAACGACAGGATTGCAACTCAGCTTGCTCCTATCTCTCAGTGCCGTAGGAGCATGAACCATCTCAAGTCAAGCCAAGAGAGAAAAGATCGATGGTACGCTCGTCACATTGTTCCCAAGTTTGTTCCCGTCGAGAAGGCCGAACGATGGGAAGATCTTTGGCAGCATGGATACTCGGTGGTCAAGTCTGTCCCATTCGAATGGCTCTGCTGCAAAGAAGAAGATGAAAGCTGTGAAGGGAAGGTGGGGCAGTCGCCATGTCAGAGGCTTCGGCATGTTCTGGACTACCATGGATTCGCCGTGATATCAGGGGTACTGCAGACGCAGGAATGCGACGATATATTAGGAAAGGCATGGGATTGGATTGAAGCAGCCAGTGAGGCAGAGTTTATGGCTTCGACAAGAACAGTTGGTGCGGTATCTGAGAATGATCAGAACGGCAATTCCGAACTCAATGGCATGCACAATGGCCAAACGACTTCCTTTCCTCCTGTTCACCGCAAAGACAAGTCCACACTAGAATCAAAGTTCTTTCCTCGTTCTGTAGAAGGGGGTATGATGCCGTTCTATGGTTCCGGTCATTCTTCATTTGCATGGACGGTCCGCTCTCACAAAAACGTCCGACGAGTTTTTGAGGTCTTGCACGATGGCGAGAAGGACTTGCTAGCATCCTTGGATGGCATTGTCTTGTGGAGGCGTGGCGAGCACGTAAGTTAGAGAGAGCACTGTGAGCCAGCACGAGACTTTATGCAAGTCTCGTACCAATAGCTAACCCAACCAATGCCTCCAAAGCACCGCACCGATCCGGGATGGTTCCATCTGGATCAGAATCCTCGCTGCAAACCAGGGCCGCAATGCATCCAAGGATTGGTCAATCTCCTTCCCGCAAGCCCTCAAACGGGTGGCAACGTCCTGGTGGCCCAATCGCACAAACTCTTCCCACAGCATTATACGACACCATCAATACATTCCTGTTCCAATTTCTACCGTCAACGCTTGGACGAACTAGGTGACGAAGATTGGA
This sequence comes from Seminavis robusta, assembly GCA_903772945.1. Taxonomy (NCBI): domain Eukaryota; phylum Bacillariophyta; class Bacillariophyceae; order Naviculales; family Naviculaceae; genus Seminavis; species Seminavis robusta. The sequence goes on from CAICTM010000603.1 coordinate 31,412, forward strand.
TGGAGATTGATCCCAATGATACAGTAGTGTTAGGCGATGCTTCCAAGGTGATCAGTTGCATGTTGGGGCCCGGTGATGTGTTGCTGTGGGATTCCAGGACGGTCCATTGTTCCAATCCTCCTACGGTATCCAAAGAAACCGAGTTGACCAGCAATGGGCTGTCGGAGACCGCGACACCACCACAGGAGCACTCGAGTGGGTTGATTCGAGCCGCCTGTGTCGTTTCCATGATGCCAGCTAGCTCCGTCTCGACAGACGTATTGCAAGCTCGGCAAGAATCCGTGGAACAAAACCGTACACTTACGCATTGGGTGAACAAGGTGGCGCCTCTGGGGGCAGAGCATCAAGATCACGTGCAAAAAGAAAAAGCATGCATACAAGCAATGAAGCAGCTTGCGACAAAAAAGGGAGTTTCTTGTACCCTTTTAGGGTTCCAAGACTTGTCGGAGGCCCAACAGAGACTAGTCGTCGGCAGTCGTTTGTTGGAGTGAGGTCGTGGTCTAATTTGATCGTTGCATCATAGTGGAACAAGCGAATCGAATCGAATCGAATCGGGTAGCGGTGTCAATTCATTATCCAGCACACGGTGGCAAGACTTGGCCGTCTGCGTACTAAAGTAGGTTGCTGCTAGCTATAACTAAAAAGTGGTTACCGATAAAGACCAACTAGAAGTCGTCGTCCTTAGTTTACGTACGTTGCATAATCATAATCAATCAACCGATCGAGGGCGTACAGCTGTTCAAGACATGATCCAATCATACCTCCCTGCCCCTAATGAGTAGCTCCCGTATCTTGTGCTATTTTTTGCTGTTGATGTTGTTATTGTTGTTGTGAGTCAATCTTGCCTTGCCATCACCCAATCCTTGTGCAAGTAAGTTGTTGTGTTCTTTCGTTTTTATGAAAAAGAAGTTTTCAATCATGGAGGTTGTTCGGTTGCGGTACCGATCGTAGCTAATTTTTTTCAATCCTTTTGGCGTGATTGTGTTGCCTTGTTGCTTCTCTAATCATAATCCACTGCACCCAACCGTGACGGTGGAGATTCCTCCGTGAGCATACATCATGATCAAGATTGCATCTAGCACGAAGCAAATGCCAACCATCCATACAAACCGTCGAAACCAGCGCATATTGTTGGCTCCAATGGCAGTTCCAACCCATGGACAAACATGATCGTATCCTTCCACGACCACGGCACAGGTCGACACGTATTTGGCGGTGGGAGATCGATACGTCTTGGCTTGATCGTTCCAGATCCAGCCATCCTGTGGGGATTCCAGGTATCGATATTGAATGCCCGGGTCCATCGTGGCAGCTCTCACGAGAGAAAAGAGGCATGTTGCCAGACAGACGCCCCAAATGATGGAAACCCAAACGGGAAAACAGCCCGCGATATATTGAAAGAAAAGGACAAAGGAGATGGCCGAAATGATGGGGATGGTCACAAAGGCTGTCACGAACCAAAAAGGACCTGTCATGAGTCGAATGCGAGGCTTGTCGCCGTCGTTGGTCTTCCAGAGAATGGTATTGTGCCCCAATCGTTCCCTCTTCAGGAAAGTGCCACACACGAGCCCCGATATTCTGAGAGGAATGGAAGACTTATCTTCTCTGCCGGGGTCCATTTCCTCTTGCCAAGTCCGTGGCACCAAACCAACGGCAAAGGGCGATGACTTCCATTGACGAACAGAGTCACTGTCGCCTTCATGGACACTCACGGATGAGAATTGACTGCTCCGTCGTCGAGGAGGAGGGTCTTCTACTACCGCTGCTGCAGCTTGTTCTTCTACGTCGTGCTCTTCCTTGCCCGTTGTTATCAGTTCCAACTCGGAAGCAGATCCCTCAGGTTTTTGCAGCTCCACATTCGGAGGAACGGCGTCTTCATGGATGAAATCCTCGTTCTGACGTATCGTCATGGTCCTCCGCTCGCTATATTGTTGTTGTGAGTATGATTTGTTACAGTACGGTACCTGTCCACTATCCACACAGACACACAAACAGACAACCACACAACAGACAGATTTCGCAGGAAGAGCGCAACCGACAAGTGCCGACGATCTGCTTCCCTCTATTTTCCAAAGCCTTCCGCACAGCGGACAAACACGTACCAGCCTACAGTACTGTATTTTTGACGGTGACATTTTGATGCCATTGTCTTTGAATGGTGCTTGGAGGCCAATGCGGCCATTTCAAAACAGCACAAAAAGGTACCGGCACCATCCGACACCAGAAGTCCAGACAGCTGCGAAGCATTCTATTCCACACTGCTGAACATTCTGCCAGGTGTTCGTCGTTGACTAGACCATATGTGTAATAGCCAACGATGAACGATGGAGTGCTAGCTAGTACAGTAGCTGGCTAACTATGCAAGGCCTACCATCTTTCCGTTTCCCTATTCAAGGACTGAAGTCTCCTCTCCAATTTGTAGATCCTTAGCAAGCTTCTTTTGTCTCATGAGACTCGCTCGCTCACCTTGCTAGCCATCCATCCTGAGAAACGCTCAACTTGTGTTGAGATCAGGCAGGATCTCAAGGTTCAGTTCTCCGTTACCCTAACTCGCCAAGCCTGCCATCTAGCTGTTTGTGAATACTAGCTAGTAAACTCTCCATTCTGCACGCTCCAGTCGCCCCCCATGCATAGCTACTGATCCCCCCAAGTCAAGCTCTGACTTTTTGTTTTCTCTTCACATCAGGATTCCAAGTAAAGCTTTCCATTTCCCTAAAACAAGGACTTTCATCTCCACCGCTATTGTGGATCTATGCAAGCTTGGCACTGTGTTGTCAGCCAACTGAGCCCTTCTGCCATCATCAAAGATAAATATCCGACTTCGGCACAGGGATTGTGATACTGGCTAGCTAGTATTGTGATTCTAATTGTCAAGAGACTTAGAATATGTTTTGACATATGTCCTTGGGTCTCAAGAGGATTTAGTAATTCTTCCACCTAAGTGACCAAAGATTCTGCTCAAAGGGCGGTTATATTGTCTAAATAACACTAGCCAATTTTGGGCGCGGAAGCACGTTTCAGCGTAATATCTTTCGTACTTGGGCGGCACCATGTCCTCATTTAGGATGCCTCAAGTCCCAGGTTTCTATCTCAGAGCGCTGAATTGGATGAGGGACATTGCGTGCCACCAAGAGGTTCCGCCCTGGCGGAATTGCCGCCAACCAAGTCATCTCATCCCTAGGAGGGTCCAAGTCCTCTTTACTGCAGCACACAACATATCCAGGAATCCAGGAAGGAAAGACGCCTGTGTGGAAGCCACTAAGTTGGGTCATTGCACAAGAAAGAGTCCACAATCTACCTCCTATCGAACTGAGTATAGTGTCGAATAGGGACGAAACATGCCTCGTTCATACTCATTCCTGTTGCTGGTGTTGCTACCCTGGTTGGCATTAAGCGCTCGGGAACGTGGTGTCCGTCGTCGAAGTCGCGCACAACAGAATCGTTACAACTGGCTGGACAATCATGCCCCTAATGGCATGAAGCTACGGTTGGCTGCCACTGCTGTTGGGGATGAAGGACTCTTGCACGGAGGGGCAACGTCGGTAAAGGCGCACAACCACAAATCAGCTCACCGGAACAAGCTAGTTCGACAAGATATCCCTTCCGATATGGAGATTCAACGTCATTTACAATTGACAGATGTCCGCGATCACAAGGACCAGGATTACTACGAGTTTGAAACACCTGGAGTTGTTATAGCCCAAGCTCAGGAAAAAGAAGCAAAGGACAAAGATAAGAACAAGGACAATGGTGATCTGGATGAGCTGGAAGCTGAAGAAGCGGAAGAGGAACAAGAGGAAGAAGAAGATTTGGAAGAGGAGGAAGAGGAAGAAGAAGTCGATGTTGACGAGGAAGATATGGAGGAGGGCATGTCCGTAAATGATACGGGCATTGTCATTGACTACAACATGACTGACTACATGAATGAAACTGAAACTGAAGATTTCGACTTTGAAGAGCAGGAAGGCGAGGACGATTTCCCAGTCATTGACGAAGATGGGGACGAACAGGCCGTGGAGGCAGCAGAAGAAACTCCTGTCATGGCGTCAGAGGAGAGCCCCAGCAAAGACGACGACAAATACTACAACGATGACGTAGCCGCAGCAAAGGAAAAGGACCAGGATGAGGACGATGACGATGACGAGCCTATCGTTGAAAGCGCAATTGGAGATCCTGAGGAGGACGAACAAGAGGAGGAAGAAGGAGGCAAAGATAAGGACAAACAGAAAAACAAGGACGAAGACGAAGATGAAGACGAAGACGAGGAAGAAATGGAGGAATCCGAGGAGCTCGAGGATGACGCTATAGCGGCTGGCAACTTGACCGATGCCAATGCCACTGATGCGATGGACATGCCAACCGAAGAGCCTGAAGAGATGGATGGGGAAGAGGAAATTGAGGTGGAAGAAGATGAACCAGAAGAGACTGAAGAACCAGAGGAGACTGAGGAACCAGAAGAAAGTGAAGCTACTGAGGAAACAGAAGGAATTGACGACATGGAGGAGGTGGTGGATCCTGATGTGGCCGTGTCCGAGGCACCCACCGAGGAGAACGTTGCAGTCCTAGCTGGAGAAGCACCCACCACAGCCCCTAACGACGATTTTTTTGCAACTCCACCGCCCGTTGCTGGGGTTATGTTGGTGGAACCGGACGACTGCATTAGCCTTGATCAAGCCTATTTCTACATGGCAAGATATGAGCTGAACGAAGCAGCTTGCATGGAAAATCCCAATAGCTGCACTGGTGGTTGCTGCCGTTTATCGGACCATGTGGAATGTGATGAGGAGAACGCTAGACCCGAGCTGGTGTGCGTGTGCAACCAGAACACCGCGTCTCCGCCATGATGAACCCCAACAATCTGCCTGGCGGACTCATGACGACGAAAATTTTCATTTGGATGGCCGGTACGGTCCAGAATACACGACAGAGGGGGAATAAAAAGGAGGAATATGAAAGCTGTTGCTTTCTGGTGGTTTTTGAGCAAAATTCTCTCAGAACTGCATACGTAGTTAGTTTAAGAACTGTAGTCTATAATCTCTGTTTGCGTTTGAAGAAATCGAAATGCAGACCAGACCAGAGTGGAGTCGAGTCAGTTATGTTTTGCAGTCAGCAAGGTCCCCAGTTCAGACAGTAGCAGACATGTTGTAGCAGTTATCATTATCTATCCCTTCTGCTCCGTCTTGGCTTGCACTTTTTGCACACCAGTGTGCCCTTGTTCGCTGGAAACAGCACAAAGGTTTGTTTGCCGCAAGCCGCGCAGCATGTCCCAATAGGTGTTGACATTGGATCATCATTTTCCTGGTTGCTATCTTTTGAATTATTGTTGTTTGCAACCAAAGATGGCGATCCCGAAGGAACAAGGTCCTCTTCTGAATGAATCCGTGGTGCGTCACGGTTGCCCTGGTCAATTCGTGTAGTGCCATTTTGGATTCCTCTTGATGTGGATGCCACAGCACCAGAACCAACCACAGAACTCTGAAGAGCTTTGGTAAAGGCTGCCGACCACGAAGCTGTTATACATTCCCCATTTGGTTCACAATTTAGACAATCGAACGTTGCAAATTGATGACGAGGTAATTTCTGGAGTGATGGTCTGTTGTTCGCTTGCTCTTGTTGATTCGTAACTATATGTTGCGAGGATGATGTTCCCACTTCGTTTTCTGCCTCTACCAGCAGCGCCACACATTTGTCCCAGTCAGCAGGGGCTCCTCCCGCCACGATATCCCAACGAGCCACACTTTGTCGTTCTTGGTCTTGAATCTGTTGACATGCCCGGGCCACTTGCAAGGGTGTTTCTTGGTTGCGATCCAAGGTGGTCAAGGCGTCCTTCAGCAAGCTTCTTTGGCGCAAAGCATCCAAGAGCAACGCCACTGCCAAGTACCGCCCTCCTGCAGCAGCTTTATGAAGTGGAGTTCTTTGGTCGCCAAAGCTTCCATCTCGAGCCAGCAAATTGGCTTGCTGGGTGTCCAACAACAGCTGCATGGTCGCCACGGAACCCGAAAACGAAGCCCGATGCAGGGGTGTGCAAAACAAAGAGGATTGTTGTCGCGACAAACTTGATTCTTCTTCGTTTGCATTCAGTTCTGAGGCACTCGGGCTCCATCCATCGACGGGATGTCCTTGCTGTAGGAGTAACCACGTCGCTGCGACATGCCCATGCTGGGCCGCCAAATGAAGAGGGGTAATGCCCCCATCGCTGAGTCCACTGGATTGCCGTTGCCGTGATCCATTCGTCGTTGTTTTGCCCAAGGCTTTACTGAGTGCATGTACATCTCCATATTCGGCAGCTGTGAACGAAGACAACGACCATGTGACGTTCTTGCAGGGGCAGCTTGTCATGGTCGTTTGTGTTGTTGTCTTTGGGAAGGAAAACGGGGTTTGGCCCTTTGGGATTTGCTTCGTTTCTCTCAGTTGAGAAAAGTGTGCGTCTTCTCTTGGGTCCCGCTCATGAATAAGCCTCAACCATGGCCACAACCAACGGCTTCCACAAAGCCGAAACCAAAAGCATCAACCATGATGTTGCCTCTTCTAGGTGGAAGGAGGAAAGCCATCGGTTTTGCAAGTAGAACTCTGATTCAGCATGGCAGAAGGAGTTTTCCAGTTGGACCGATCCTCGCTAATACAAAAGATGACCACACTATTGTCACTGTTGTGAACCGCCGATGTCTGTCCAGCCAAGGTAGTAGTGGTGGGCAGGGACCCCAACCACGCAAAAGATTCTATAAGCATGTTGGAGTCACCGAAGTGAGTCCACCCTGGGAACTCCGATTGGGAGCAGCAGCAACCGCCAAACCAGGAGGAGGAACCGTGGAGAATCCAATTTCAGCAGGAGTGGATGGAACCCAGAGTGCATCGGGTGTGATTGGGCATCTTCCTGAGGAGAACATGTCTCCCGAGAAGCAGGCATCACTACTCAAAGATCGACTGATTCCTCGAAGTACCACGCATCTGGACAATAATAATAATACTGTGATGGAAGAACCCCCCAAACAATGGTATGGTGTGACTCTGGATGGAAGAACACTCCGGACTCCAGTAGGTCAAATTTTGTCCGTCCCATCGAGACTCTTGGCATGGGCCATTGCGGCCGAGTGGGATGCCCAAACCAACCAAATCAGACCGGTACAAATGCCACTCATGACACTGGCGTGTACTGCCTTGGATCAAACAGCAGCACATCCAGAGCATTACCAGAAAACAGCCTTGCAGTTCCTGCCGACGGATACGGTGAGTTATTTCGTTGTTGTTTTGTTTTGTTGCTGACAACACAAAGTCTACCAAGATCATGACTCGTTTACACTTGCGTGCCATGTGTTGACCCGTCAAATTCTCAAACTGCTCTGGTTCTCTTTCTGTGTGGTATTATTCGTCAGACTTGCTTTTGGGCAGACCCCACGGAAGACAGGATATTGCACCGTCGGCAGGAAGCAGCCTGGCGAGAGATACATGAATTCATTGAGAACCAGTTCGGGGTACAACCTGTCAAAGCCATGGGAGCGCAAGAAGGAGTGTTGTTGTCTCGTAGGAATCGTGAAAAGGGAATCATTGGTCTGCCCCATCCCGAATCCTTGTACGATGCCTGTACCGAATGGACCCGTCAATTGGATGCTTGGCATCTCACAGCGCTCAATGCCGTAGCTTCGGAAACCAAGAGTTTTCTGGTGGCATATGCTGTCCTGCACCCATTGTCTCCCTTCTCGACCATTACCAGTGGCAGTAACGACAATATATTCAAGGCGATTACAGCTGCTCGAGTAGAAGAGGAGTTTCAGATTGAATCCTGGGGTTTGGTAGAGGGACAGCATGATTACGATCGCCTCAATTGCTCTGTGCAAGTGCGATCTGCCAAGCTGCTGGCCAAGTCTGTACTGCAGCAGTGACCACTGATAAAGTATAGCTAGCTAGCTAAATAGAAAGAAGCTGTAGCTAATAGTATGCCTATTCTTTTCCCATCCATCTTGTGGACCACTCAAAACTTATATAATATGTGCGCTTTCGTATACGTACTGATCCACCTGTGGAGCCCTTCTTAGACGACACAGAAAAGCTCCCTGGCCAACTCAAAGAGGCTGCTCCTGAGAACACTACCGGTTTCGTGGGCTTCGTTGATCCATTCGCACAGACATTAGCTGGAAAGCAGTCTACACAACGTATTGATGAGAAGGCACTCCCAATGTTTACATCAACAATGACGTTCAGGCGGCAAGAAACACCCTTGTCATGGCCACATCACATATATAATATTATGAAGTCTTTTGCATCAGCTATCTGCTCAGACTTGTGTCTGGCCTTGTCTGCTATGGAATCTACTGTATCTCACCATCTGCCGATCATCACCTCCCTTGACTGTTGCATTCTTTCTCACGAATCATTTACTCCAACTGATCCGTCCAATCGTAGGGTTTCCATTTTTGACAAAAGGCGACGACCAGGTCTCGTTCTTGTTCGGGTGTGAATTTCTTGTTGCGTTGAAAGCGTACTGGATCCGCTCCCGTCATTCCGGCAATGGTATCGGCGGCAAAATCGGGTGGAAATTGTTGTCCTTGCTGTTGTTCCAAAATGATGGCCAATCCATTCGAGTTGGTATCCCATTCGACGTAACAGTATGCCATTTGTTTGGGTACGGTCCGTCGCAGTCCCTTTCCCTTGGTCGACAGCAATTTGTTGTGTGTCCCATGCACATCGTCCAGTTGTTCGGTCAATGCTTGTCGTAAAAACAATTCGGCATCGAGCCATTTTTTGCGTTTGAGGGGAATGACTTCCATGCGCGTTTGCGAGAATTTGTTGGACGTCAAGACGGTTTCACTAAAAATGACGCCGCAGTTGTACTCCTTGTCAAATACTTGTCGAAGCGCTTGTTGGAATCGTTGTAGTTCCTCCCATACTTCTTCGTCACACCCTGCCAGCGATTCGGCATGCTGAATGGGGACCAGATAAAAATGACGGCCTTCTTTTATGGATTTGTTCAACGGCGCCATGACGAGTGACACGTGATTTCCCAGGGCAATCAATCGATGTTTGGCAAATCGCGACGATTCCAGCCACCACCAACAATGCGCCGTCATTTGATCTTGTCGATCCAACTGTGCCAATTGTCGGGATGTCGCTCGTTGTGCCGCTTTGTGATCCATTTTTTCTTGTTTGGCGGCCGATTTGGTGAGTTTTGTGGTTTCGTCTGGAATCATCAAACTGACGAGTCGTTGTTCTTCGTCGTCGCTATCCATGCCGGTGGAATTCATTTTTTGACGACGCTTTTTACCCAGACGAACCACATTGCGGGCCATTTCTTCGTCGACACTCATCATCGCAGCTGCTGGTGGCATGGACAAAATGGCAGTAGCACCATCATTGTCTTTCTTCTTGGCGGATGCTGCTTGAATGCGACCACTCTTGGCAAGTCGTTCATGAGGAAGTTCCGTTGTAGTAGACAATGATGACGTAGCTGTGGGAGGTGGGCTGATGCCGGCCAAGAGACTTTGACGCAACTGATCTGCCACGGATTGATTGCTCTCTGCGGTTGTCGACGACGACGAAGAAGGAGCTGCTTGTGCTGTAGTACCACTTGCAGGAGCAGATCCCTTGTTGGCCTTGCGCTTTCGCTTCCCTGCTTTGATTCCAGATAACATGGTGGTGCCTTTATTTATTAGTATAAGAAGGGGATGGTACTGTAATGCTTCGGAACCACAATCAAGTGGCACCATGCTAGAGCTACTAGTCTAGTACTACCGTAGCTAGCTAGTAGCATGGTGGCATTCTGCTGTGGATGCAGCATACGCGTTTGAGCCAGTCATTTGAATGACGTCATACAGTGACGTTTATTGTTGAAGTTTGTTGATCGGCGGCAATCAATGCAAATCACTCAATCCAATCGACGGCCAACGCAACAACTCTTGTCAACTCCACATCAATCCTTCCTTCCTACATTCCTCGCGACTATTTTATATATTTGTCTAGCTAGACCATGCTATCCCTCGCTATATCTCGCTTGTCAGCCTTGCGGCTCTTGCTTCTACCGGCCTCTTTGATTTCATCGGGTGTCAGCATGGCTGCCTCGCAACCATCACAACAACAGTGTGCCGTCATTGGCTGTGGGGTTCTTGGAACCAGTCTCTGTAAACAGTTGTTGGCATCACCGGATTTTGAAGGTTGGACGGGTGAGTGACTACATTACGGTATTACAAGAAGAAACCTTGTTGGATATTATTTCTTTAGGAAGAAACATGGTCTTGACGTTTTCTAATCTTTCTTCTATTTGTTTTCTCTATTGTTACAACCATGCAATGCAGTCACTGGAATCACCAAGACCACCAACAACCATGCATCCATTCTAGAGGCCGTGGGAGAAGAAGACACACGGTTTCAGGTCACTACCATGGAGGAAAGTCAAGGGAAAACGTTTGATAATGTCGTATTTTGTGCTCCACCTTCGGGCTTTGACGATTATGGAGCGGCTGTGGAACACGCCGTCACCAACGTGTGGTCGGGTCTCGATCACGGAGGGACATTTGTCTTTACATCCAGTGGTGGAATGTAAGTGTCAATGAAAGAAACAATCCTGTTTGGATTTGGAGAGCAACTGTTCTGACACCAACAGTATTCTTGTTCCTTTGTCAAATATTTTGTTCTCAGCCACGGTCCAGGAACCACCACTGAACCGGAAACCATCACGGAAGAAACTCCCACTGCCGACCCTGAAAGCAGTCCTCGGACAGCCCGCCTCATCAAAGCCGAAGAAGCTTGTCGGGCCCACGGTGGTTGCTGTGTCCGACTGGCAGGTTTGTATACCTTGGAACGAGGCGCCCATAGTTTTTGGCTCAATAGTGGCAAGGATGTATCAGGCAGAGCCGATGGAATCATCAATCTACTCCATTACGACGATGCCGCGTCGGCGGCATTGGCTGCCCTAACAGTAGGTTCCAACGTGGTGAAAGGACGCAACTTTCTCGTCAGCGATAGTCATCCCTTGACACGACAACAAATATGCTCAAGTGCCATGAAAGCGGACCTTTTCAAAGACAAGAAAATGCCTGCCTTTCTGGGAAAAGATACCGAACCAATTGGGAAACTATACGATGGGACGGTCAGCGAACGAGACTTGCAGTGGAAACCCAAATACGAATCCTTTGATGCCTTCATGTCCATGCATGCCGCAGCGACCTCAAAATAAACTGGAACAGCAGCAGAACCCAACAACCATCCTTCCTTGCTAGCATATCGGCAAAGCGCCGCCTAGCAGGTACCGGTACTATGCTATGTGCCACTTTGGCGCGTTTCTATTGTACTCGGTTGTTGGTTGCTCTAGTTACATTTTAGTTTAGTAGTGCCCCGTCATTCTGCGTTGCAAGGAATGTCGTGTTGGCGGATCTCTCTCCGTAAAGGGTCTGTCATGGATGGACTCTAGCAAGTTCTTGGTACTGCGAAAGAACGCAAAGGAAAAGCCAGCTGCTAGTCCAGTTTTCAACACTGACGGTACCAATCCGCTGTAAAAGGCCATGAATCCTTCTACTCGATGGATGGTCATGATGCAGTCCATAATTCCAGTGTATTGATGTTTGGCAGTTTCGCTTCCACCGAAAAAGGCTTGTGCTTGCATTCGTTTCTTGACGGTATCCATGGGATACACCAGGGTTTTGCTGACGGATCCCGCAATCGACCCAGCGTAGGCCGAGAGATAAACACCTCGATCTCCATACGTGAGCGCATCGTAAATAGCAAACGAGCAACCCATATATGGAATTATTTGCAACAATGTTGGTGCTGGCGATTTGATTTCAGGAGAATGCAGGTCAGAATGTGACAAAAAATAGCAAATAAGGAGCTAAAGATTCCTTGATCAAGACAACAATGTACCCACCTGATCCCGCAAAGAAACCTTGCCATCCCCGAAATTTGTACAGATTGGTGGCCAATTCAATGGTTGATTTGGGAGGCCGAAATGACTTTGGTTGCTCTACTGTTGCTTTGTTGTTGACTGCATGGAGCCGTGGATTGTTGCCAGCGGGTTTTTCGGCAATGGATGCTTCCAGTTCCGACACGGTGGTACCCCTGGCGGCAAAAATGGTACGGCACAAGTCCAATGGGTAGGTGGATACTGTGGCTGCCACTCCTGCCGAAGCACCGGCACAGAACGCCACAATCGTTCGTTGAGATTCGTCCGGAAAAACCGTTTGAAAATACGTCCTGGTGGCTCCGTAGGCTGAGAATTGCACGGCTGTGTAGGATACCCACAGATTCAGGGCTGCCAAATTCCCACGAAATAACCCTCGAATGCCACCTTCATTTTGGATCACTTGCACAAAGTCTTGCCACATGGTGGTTCTGATTGCATTGGTCCCATTCTCGCTCAGGGTGGATGCCAATTGTCGTCTTATCCGAATGAGATCCAAAGGATGCGTGAGCATTCGAGCACCGGCTCCTGCCACGGCACCAGCCACAAAATCGTGCCAGCCAGGGTAGCTCTTTTTCTTGGCAATCTCATGATTGTTGGTCGCCATTGTGTTGTGAGAGCACTTTTGGGTAGTTATGGTTAGTCTTCTTTGACGGATGCTTTTCGGAAGGATACGATATTGGGTAGCAGAATCAAAATAACAACGATCACGCCAGCTAAGGACAAGATCCACAATGGAACATGATAATGGTCTTCGTCGTGCAGTTCTACTTCGTCGCCAGGGTGGATAGTGGAGTATAACATGAACCTACTAGTAGCTAGCCACAGTAGTTGCCTTCTCCTTGAGCTGTCGAAAATGCAGATGGCGAAGCTGCAGTCGGCGGCGTTGGCGGCAGCAAGAACTGAATGAGAACTGAATGAGAATCCGTGCCGGTACTAATACCAGGTTAGCTCGTACTGTAGATTACACCCTTTTGATGAGAATTGTCCGAATCGAATGAATCGAATTTTAAACGCCAGCGGAGCTGTGTAACCTCGGCAGAAAGGTTTCAATGTACAGGCAGCTTCGGTTTTAAAGATTCAAACGCGTGCCAGGTTTTCTCGTATGGTACACTTCTACGAGAGCTCGAGTAGATGTGTACCATGGAGGTCGGCACGCGTTTGCATCAATAAAATCGAAGCTGCTCGTAGAAGCAGTGCAGATACCCCTATTTGCTAGCTAGCTAGAAGCAGATACCTCAAGCTAGTGCTTAGCTAGTGCTTAACTTGCGCTTAGCTAGCTAGAAGCAGATCCCCCCTAGCTAGAAGCAGATTCCCATAGCAAGCTACTAGTAGAAGCAGATACCCCTAGCTAGCTAGAATACAAGTTATATAGCTTTCGCTGGCTTTAGAGTTTTTGGTAGAAGCAGATCCCCCTAAAAGGAGTCCAATCTTCTACTTTTGATGGTTATTTTTAATTGAATTGCATTGAATTGCATTGAATTGCATTGAATTGGTATTTACTATAGAAGTATCGGGAAATGAGGCATTTGATGTCCAATTGACATTTTAATGTCAATATTGTCAATTGATGGTTACTAACGCTTTTGACAAGACTCAAAACCCTCAATTTATCCATGTTGATCAATTTGATCAATTGATGTCAACAAGAATCAATTTGTCAGTGTTGACATCAAAATATTAAACTGATCAAATTGACTCAAATTGACTCTGATTGATCAATGTTGACAAAAAAAAAATCCTCAATTGGATGTTGACAGTTTTCTTTGAATCAATTTTGATCTTTTGATGTCAATCATTGATCCACTCAAACACGCTCTCTACCAAGATGATACCTTCTCCTTACAGCGGCTACTACTAATCCACCATGACAGGCTCCTCTTGTTTGGATAGGCTGGAAACATTGGCAGCGGCAGCGATTTCTCGTTGTCAATTCGTCGATTTGCTGTCGATTCGGACGATGACTTCTTTCTTCTTCCCACGGAATGATCAATCGGAGCGACCATGGCGCCTCTACCCTCTACCCCTAATGCAACAACAATTGGAGTGGCCATGAGCCCCTGCTAGTGCTACTATTAATGAAGCAAGTGACAGCTTCTCTACTACTGTGCTGAGTGGTCGAAGTGCTGAGTGGTCGACCATTTTAAAATACAAAGTTTGACTGAATCTGCATTTTTCTGCCATTGATTTTTGAGCGAACGGAGCGATAAAGCAACAATAAGCGACGCCTCGACAAGCGACGCCTTGACAATGGCACACTCTTGCGTTCGACGGGTCGATGACTCGTCACTCGACTCTTTCACGGAGCACAACGCAAAGACTTTCGAATCGACTTTCATACTTCATACCGCTACCGCTACCTGACAAAGCTCCTGACAACCTTCTACTGGTACAGCTACTATTAGGCTACTACTACTACTACTACTACTACTACTACTACTACTACTACTACTACTACTACTACTACTACTACTACTTCTACTACTAACAACACTAGCTAGTGCAACTGTTGCTATCACCGCCTACCATACTGTAGTCAGTTCCTTGGATGGTTGGCGGGGTGTGTGTTGCTGTTGGTCAAATCAAAATGTCAATTTGTTGATCAATGTTGAGTCAAAAAAATCCTCAAAAAGTCAAAAAATGAATTGACAGTTTGATTGATGCTGATTGATGTTGATTTTGCTGATTTGCATCAATTTGTCAATTTTGATTCTGACAGGAGTTGATGGCTGTTGACCATTTTGATTGTCAAACATTGTCAAAAAGTTTCAAAATTGAGTCTTGATTCCCTGATTGACATCAAAATGTCAATTTGACCTCAAATGCCTCATTTCCCGATACTCCATACAAATAACAGTACTTTCATGGATCCAATTGAATTCAATCCAATCCAATTCAAACCAATCCAATCCAATTGGCCTCATGTGCATCAATTTTCAACTGATGAGGTTGGTATTTAAAAGCCCGTTGCACTATTTCAATGTACCGGTAACTTTTGTGATACTGGAGAGTGCTGTAGTAACCAATGCAATGTAATTTAGGGCCATGAGCAAGTTTGCTCATCCCCTAGCTAGCTAGCTAGTACATGTATGTATCATGTATGATAATCGAATCTTCAATCCCTTCTGGCTACCGGTACCAGTACCGGTAACCGGCACTCAGAGTATTAGCTAGGGCCAGGGTTCGTACTGCAAGGTCCGGAATTGGTTTACGAAACACGACTGGATGTCGATTTCTGTAATTTACAGTTTATAGTTTTACGGTTAATTTCCGTAGAACTAACAGTTTTACGGAAACTTTCCGTAAAACTAAAAACCGTAAAACTGTGAAACCGTAAAACTGTCAGTAGGAATGTACTGTAAACACAACTGAACAGTTCTACGGAAACAGTTTCCGTAGAAGTAGCAGTTTTACGGAAACGTTCCGTAATTTACCGAAATTTCCGTAAAACTAGTTTCCGTAACTTAAGGTAATCTCATTTCCGTAAAACTAACAGGCTATGCACGAATGAAAACGGCCCAATTCAGGACCTTGCTGGCTAGAATCTGGATCATATCGAGAGCTAGCAAAACTGAGTGATGGCAGGGGGCTACAACTGCTTTGTTTGAGCTACCAGAACGTCTCTTTGCTATTTCAGTGCACAGCTATTGGAGTCCCCAATCAAACGCCAAAGTTGGATCTGGAATCGATCCGAGGGTGAAAGAGACAACTACACGTACTGTAGTGCCTTTTGAGTGAAAATGAGTGACAGTTGACTGTCAAGAACGTGCTTACTGCTTCCAAAGGATTAGCATTGAGTGCACCCAGGCCACCAACCACCAAGTTTGGTGTGGTGTTGCCGGACGACTTCGTATCGTAGTGCCAGGCAGCTACAGTAGTACCATATGATACCGGTATGGTAAAAGATTGATACATTGATACAGCTTCCACTTGTAAAAGATTTAATTAATATTCATTTTTGACAATCCTGAGTGGGAATCAGCCGGATCCCTTAAATAAGGCTATAAATGAGTCGTGTACAATTCTGTAGAAAAACGGTCCGCTGATTTGAAGATCGACGGCCGCGCGCTATGGACGCGCAATTCCGAGGCGAAGCCGAGTAGCGCGTACAGTAGCGCGCAGGCCGGAGATCTTAAGACGAGGAGGAGGCAAGATCGAGGCTGAAGGTCAAGGCGCGAAAGGAACGCCGAAGGCCTGGAAAAGCGACGAGACCGAAGACGAGATCGCAGCCGACACCGAGGCTGTCAATGAAGAGGGCCGTCATTTGTGCGTAATCTGTCCAGTGGTAATCCGAGAGAAATAAGCTGTTAGATTACTGTAACTGCCCTTGAGGAAACTCAACAATAGCCCATCCTTTGACCATTGACAGGCAATAGCGCATAGCAGAAGCCATCTCAAGTAGGACGTCAAAGGAAGATTTACACGAAAGATCACCGCCCGTGTAGGATTCAGTACTGAAGCTACGGCCGTGAAGATGTCCGACGAGTTTGTCCTTCCTCCTGTACCAGCAACTTCTCCTCCCAGTAGCAGCAACGAGGAAGAGGAAGAAGACGTGGCTCCACCATTGACTCAGGGAACGGCCGCGGCAACACTACTTGGCTTCGCCTCAGCTGCTCCACCACCACCTTTGACCCAAGGAACTGCTGCGGCGACACTGCTTGACTTTGCCGATCCTCCTCCAACAGATCCAAACGTCTTCCAATCCACCCTTGAATGTACCATCGACTTCGGTTGAAATGGCAATGAAGGAACTCCTCAAATCAACAACCGACCTGCCAGAGTCTCCTTGGAAAATGAGGAAAATCAGGACACAGCCTCACCAACAGCAGAGGAAGATGAGCCAACACAAGAAACTCCACAAGAGGAGCAGCCAACTCCAACACTCAACTCTGCCGCTGCCATTGCTGGTGCCTTGGAAGCTGGAAATCAATATGAATCCATGGAACTGACTGAAGATGACCTCAAGCTGTTGGATGAGGCTAAAGACAAAGGGAAAGTCTCCAAGGAACATGCTGCAAAAATTACCCGGTGTGTGAATCGGTTCTTCAAAACCATCAAGGAAAATGGAGGCGACATCTTGGCGAATCTTCTGAAGCAAGAACCGGCCAATTATGCGAATGGAAAGAAGATGGATTACGCCTTCTTCAACATCTTGAGTGGAGAAAAGAACATCGACAA
This sequence comes from Seminavis robusta, assembly GCA_903772945.1. Lineage (NCBI taxonomy): Eukaryota > Bacillariophyta > Bacillariophyceae > Naviculales > Naviculaceae > Seminavis > Seminavis robusta. The sequence continues at coordinate 48,477 of CAICTM010000603.1, forward strand.
GCACACAATTCTCAATCATTGTCTCGTGTTGTTCGGAATGAAATGGCTATGCTTGAGTGGACCAAACAAGGGCAAACCACTCGCACCAACTGTCTTCGATCAATACATCAAAGTCTTGTTCTTCTTCTTCAAAGCTCGCGGCATCCAATACAAGTACAAAGAAGATTTCAATGAGAAGGGACAGTTCCACGGCTTCATGATCACCAAGTGGTACCTGATTCGGAAGAGTGATCCCAAGTTCGGAGTCAAGAATTACAAATCAGCGATTGACTGGGATGCGGATGCGAAGATTCGGGAGGCGATTCGTGACGGAAGACTCCAACCTGGACGAATCCGCAGCATCTCCTGTACGTTTTGCTCTATGTGCTTGTCGCTTCTTCCTTTTCCGTGAGGCAAGGAGATGGCGAATCTTTTGCACGAAGAGACATATGGAGGGTCTACGATCGAAGACTTGGAGAGTCGCCGGCAATGAGTATGAAGATTCGTTCTCCCGGAAGATAAGACCAACCGACTAATCTCGTGAATCCATCGGCATGAACAAAGAAGATCGCTGCATTGAGTGTATGGAGAATCCGCATGATGTACTCTGTCCGGTCAAGGTCATCCGTTTCTTCAAGGGAAAGTGTCATCCAGACGCGGTCAAGTTCTTTGCCAAGATTGCCACCGCCAAACAGCGAAAGGAGTACACCACCAAGGCAAAACGTGATGTTTGGTTTTGTCCAGCCAAGCACGGAGACACCACGAAAAATCTTGGCTACCACAAGCTGAATGGGTTCACCAAGGAATTAGCGAAGATGTGTGGCTTGACCAATTGGGAAGACATTTCCAATCATGGTTGGCGAGCGTACGGAATCACAAAACTCCATGCTGCTCGCGTCGATCTCAAGACTCGATTGAAGATGGCACGACACAAGTGCGAGAAGAGTCAACTTCCTTATGCTCGCTTGACAAGTGACGGTCTGTTCAAAGCTCATCAGGCATTGCGTGGGACAGATGATTCGATCAGCGCTCAAGACGACAGTGATGAGGGAGCCAAGAAACCCGCTGCCAAAAAGCGCAAAACCAAAACTGCCACCGGTGGAAAGAAGAAGAAGAAGTCCAAGACAGCGGCGACGGAGATTCCAGAAGTAGTATCAACTCAAGAAGACGAGGAAGATGCGAACTCCCAGTTGACCGAAGGGAGCAAGGACCATAGCAAGATGTCGCGAGATGAGCTTTTGGCGGAGCTGGCTCGACGAGACACCACTGGATCGGTTGTAGCCGTTTCAAATGTTGGCGGTGGGTCGGCGAGTGTTGCTGGATCAGCGTTTGGTGGAGGGTCGGCGAGTGTTGCTGGATCAGCGATCGGAGTAGGTGCAGCGAATTTTGCTGGAATGGGTGTTGGTGGTGGTACGGCAAGTGTTGCTGGGAGTCAGGCGAGTTTCGCTAGTGGACAGATGATGGCGGTCCCACAGATGCAACCACAGATGGCGATGGCAGTCCCACAACAGCAGATGGCAATGGCAGTCCCACAACAGATGCCGATGATGCAACCACAGATGCCCATGATGATGCAATATCCCATGATGGGATTCAATCCGGCCATGATGGGAATGGGATTTAGTCAGACGTTTCTGCAGCAACAATATGCGAATCAAGTCGGGCCACAGATCATTGTCCCACAGATGCAACAACAAGCAATGATGCCACAACAGCAACAATTCGCACAGGGACAGCAGCAGCAACCACAGCAGGTGATTTGTATTCGGGATGCAAATGGGAATTTAGTTCCGGCGAACAATCAAAATGGAGCCACTCAATACTGAACGGCCTGATCGTCATGGTGGATGTTTGCCGGTTCGTCAATGTCCTTTTTGGGGCAATAATGGCTGGATGGGGCATAGCTTTCGCTTTCGCTTTTTGAGTTTCAAAATTTATGGGAAAAACTGAATGGTTCTGAAGAGGTCGATGGACGATTTGTTTCGTGCGTTCAGTCGGACGGAGAGGTTCCGACTGTTCAACCACTCTTAACCTTCCGTTAGACAAACACCATAACAATAGCAACAAATTCAATTTCCCAAATCATCTCCTCTAACAAATAGCCCCACTAATCATACAGAATTTGGGAAAGCAAATTTGCCGCTGGTGGATATGGTGTTTGTTGGTTCAATCCCACAAAGTTGTCACATTTAACCCTTGACATCACACATGGTCGCTGATCATTTTGCCGGAACATTCGAGAGATTTGCCGGAACAAGACAAGTGCGTTGAATCACGAAGAAAATTCTGCTCCGTCTTGAGATCTCTTTTTCCAGCAACTGTTCTCTTCTTATAGTGATTTGTCGTGATGTGCGAAAAATGTATCTACTATTTTACTGTGGTCGTCTCATCCTGTGACATCCATCATGAACAATATTTCACAGAAAAGAAACCGTCTTGAGAAACCGTTGATTCTTGCGAATTTTACTATGAAATAAGCAGTAAGATGCAATTCACGACTGCTTTTCCGTTAATTCCGGGAAGAACATTCGAAACCGCTGAAACACATGATGCCAAATGCGAATTCCCTTACTTTATCACGCACGTCTCATCCAGCAAAATAACTGTCACGTAGAAAATGTACCAGGCCTACGAGGATACCACCGAACAGATTATTAGCAAATATTAATTATTACTCTAAGCACGAAAGCTCAGAAATCAAGCCCTTTATGTAAAATTAATTGAGGCGAACTCCGCGATTTAAATGAAGCCAATTCTTCTGGAACCATGCTCCAATTATTTTGGAAGAGTTTCGTAGCTTCTAGTAGTAATTCTACGATAGGTTGAAGTTGAGAAGTAAACACGACTGTTTTCACTATAGCAATTTCAGTACTCGATGGATCTCTCCCAATTTGGCTGCAAACTCTGGAACGATCTAAGCACCGGCATGACCTCTCAAAGCTCACATTTTCCGGTATTAAGAAATTTTGCGACCATGTGCAAAAATTTGGTTCGATACTCAACGTTGAGAGGGAGTCAACCTTAATCCAACCTATCTTTCTATTTTGATTACCGTAATGCTAATCCCAATACCAGTTTCATATAGATCTATAAGTCTCTGATGGGCTACTGGGACAGCAAATATGAGTCCAAATGAGACTATGGATTTGATACGTTGGTACGATTGGAGACGGTTCCGGGAAATCTATTTCAGAAGCGTTGAAGGATCGCGGGATTTGGCTAGACTAAACCATATCTTGTAGCTACAATTCAGATTATTCAATTTCTGTAAGAATTACTATGAAATAAGGTTGTAAGAGAATTTGAACAACAACCTTTGTTGCTAGCAATCGAGGTTCTTAGCCAACGGAAGCTAAAGAGAGGACCAACTCGGATGGATCAATGCGAAGCCAATGCAAGAAAGAAAGTTGTCGACTGAAGAAGACTCCGGTTCATTTCTTTCATAAAATTCGATGGAGGCACTTCAAAACAGCAAACTTATGTCTTTTCGGAAACTTCAATCTCCACTTCAAAAAGTACCGACAATGGTCATTAGCTAGTGCGGCGGTAGTACTCTCCTCCTCCGTATCCTTGACCATGACCATTCGGATTCGATGAACGGCCTTGTGGTACCGGAGAACGCCAACGATGATCAGATGGTGGTCCTTGCTGATATCCACGATGATCCGGTGGGGGCATATTATTGCCAGGTGGTAGCGGAGACCGACCTCGAGGCGGAACGAGAGAAGACCCACGTTGATGATCCGGTGGGGGCATATTGCCGGGAGGCGGAAGCTCGGAACGGCCTTGAGGCGGCACTGGAGAATGTCCACGATGATCCAGTGGAGGACCTGGCTGATATCCATGAAGTTCCTGAGGCCGATACGATCCACGATGATCCAGTGGAGGACCTTGCGGATATCCATGATGATCCGGTGGAAGTCCCTGCTGATATCCAAGATGCTCCGGCTGCGGAGGATACGAACCACGTGGTGGCCCTTGCTGATATCCCTGTGGAGGAGGAAACGATCCACGGTGATCAACTGGAGGGGCAAATGACTGATACCCACCACCAAAGTATGCGGGTGGCAATTGCTGATATCCATATGTGGGAAACTGTTGAAACCCATATGAATTCGGTGGAAACGGATTGGACTGGTATGAAGGAACCTGCTGAGGATACTGTGCCGGATATGCAGCCTGTGGTGGAGCCGGATACGCCCCCTGTGGTGGAGCATACGGTTGCTGATTGGGAAAGGAAGCAGCTGGTGGTGGAGCCATGGCCCTCGCAGATTGCTGTTGTTGCTCGAGCATCTTGAGTTTCATCTCGGCATTTTCAGCTCACAACCGTTGCAATTCGACTTCATTCGACTCATTGTCTTTGGAACCAGATGATTGGCGTGCAGCAGGCTTGGAGTCGACAACTTCGACCAAGTTCGTGGCATTAGTCCGTTTCATGACATTGGCGACACTGACGGCACTGATCTGATTGGCGACACGTTCCGAATTGGCACCGTGCACATACTCGGTTTGAACGGTGGTACTCTTTTGACGGGCCATGTTGGCAACTTCATTGGAGTTCAAGTCGGCAGCAATGGCTTGAGTAATGGACAATGAACGCAAGGCATGACCTGTGCAGGATTCATAGTCATCGACCCCAATCAACTTTGCCAAAGCCTTGCATTTCTTGACGATGGTGGCGGGACCAAGGTTGTGTTGTGCTTTCCGATTACCAGCGGGAAAGAAGCGAACATCACGAACAATCATCAGTCGATTCTTCACATCAGCGCTCAAGGTATGTCGAGTGGAGTCACTGGTGATATCCTTCGCATAGAAGTTCTTGGCTTCGGGGTGGGTGTACGACAAGTACAACTTGAAGTAGCGGATGGGAGTCCAACCTTTCAAGTCATGGTCATCGGGAATGAAGAGCTTGGTGCGCTGACCGGGTTTTATGTGCGGATGCTTGGTGCTCAACTTTGTGGCCTTGCTGGCGGAGATGTTCACCCAAACAAACTCACGGCCTTCCCACTCGCCATACTCTTGGTCGAAAACTCCAAACCCAATATCATTGATGTGCAACCCCGCATGATCTTGACCACCGCGGAAAGCACAATAATATCCAAGACAGAAGATGATAATGCACTACGCTAAAAGCTAGTGTAAAGATCTTTCGAGTGTTTTGAGTTTGAGAGAATGAAAGTTATGAGAGGATTAGAAAGCTATGAAAACTAATCAACGAGAGAGATCCACAATCAAAGGATCGTAGATCTGAACTCCCGCGGGAGACTGTAGAGTGTGATAGAGTAGGTTGCGGTAGCAATCCTACTCACTCAGCAATCCTACTCACTCCACGATCCAAAAACGGAACGCGTGGAAGATTCGTCTAGCATTTATCTAGTAGCGTGGAAGTACTCCACGCTGGCTAAATATCTAGAGCGATGTTTCATCATCAACCTAGTATGACTAGAACGGTCATTGAGAACCCTGTCTCCAATGACTATTCGCGAAGGACTACGTCATGAGTCGAACTCAAACCCTATGCGTCTTTGGCAATCTTCATGGTGAGGAATAGGTTGAGGGTAGCTGAAAGCTATTGTGAGGCGCTTGCCGAATTCGACTTCAATCATTCGGATGAAGAGATCTCCGTCTGAGGATTAGGCCAGGATGATGACTTCACGGAACCAATTACAATAGTTCGCGCGCATTTGGCTCTCATACCTAAGTGAGAAAGATATCTCACTAAATAGTAAACAAGATTTGTTTGCAACTAACGAAGTCTAGGGCAAATTAGATAATTGCCCCACCAGTATAGAACTAGGCCTCTCCCATATTGGCTTAGATCACCTGGACGATCTCCCGGAAACAATGGCTTCAGGCGCAAAGCGATTTTCTCGTTGGTCATATCCGTCGATTTTGCTAGTCGATTCGGACGATGACCCATTCTTTCTGTCAATCTTTTTTCTTCTTCCCGACGGAAATGAGTCAATCGGAGCGACCCATGTTGCGACCATGGCGCCTCTACCCTCTACCCCTAATGCAACAACAATTGGAGTGGCCATCAACTCATGATATCACGTGCCCGTGCATAGAACCATAGAGACCTCGCAAACACTATCAGAGTCTAGATAGCAGAGTGAGCAGCCTTCATCACATACAGACGCTCGAAAGGGAAACGAAACACCATTACAACACGTGTGCAGTGCGTGATACTGCTGAGTATGCTCAGAGGAGCATCGGAAATCCGTTTTGAATATATACAAATAGAATTCACCACTGCAATAGCTTAGCTCATTTTCTGCCAATTGAAGAATAGGGGCGTCGAGATACACTTACGGGTTGAGAGCCTGGCTATCTAGGAGACGTGGTCGGAAACGCATACCGAAGAAACAAAGAGCAGCGAACGACACCGTACAGACGACGCACAGCATCCGCGCGCATGCTCAAGATGGGCACATTCCATCTATTACGATGATAGAATTATCAAATGGAATTTACACGTCACCAAAGCTTGGGGGCGCAAGACGTGATCATAGGTCAAGACACTCTCGCGACCTAAGAATCAAGTTTGATTTCACTACCATGTCATTGGGGTGGAACCACTGCATTTTTTCCCGGCGAGAAGATGAATCAAAAAGAGAACTTCTCCATTTTCCGATCCTGCAGCTGTCAGCGACAATGCAGATAGTCTCAAAGAGGATTCTGACACGACATACACAAATAGACTTAAGGCAGATGCGCCAGAGTCGAAACCCGTTAAATAAGGAAGAGAAGAACTGCCTCATGCCTTTTCAACCAAGTGCTTCGACCCAGCGGGATACTTTGGGAGAGTTGCGAATGGACGACTACGAAGTAGAACTTCGTCCCGACGCTAAATCCTATTAACTAGGGCTCACCCTACTCCACGGTCCATACCAACACTCTTAAGAGGAGGTTGAACGTCTCTGCGAGGCAGGGTACTCAGAAGGTGAATCGTTCCGATGGGCGGCACCAACTTTTATCATTCCCAAGAAAAGAGGGATCTGTACGATTCATCTCTGATTTTCGGGAACCAAACAAACGGATCAAGCGGAAGCCTTATCATCCCAAAAATACAGGACATGCTCTCGAATCTAGATGGATTCAAGCGCTACTAGACTAGACCTGAACACGGGACACTACCACATCGAGCTGTCACCTCACTCGAAGCAACACTATACCATTGCACTCCCGAAGGGAAAGCACGAGTACCAGAGGTTGCCAATGGGCCTATGTAATAGTCCCGACATCTTCCAAAGGAAGATGAAAACACGCATGCATGACTTAGAAAATGTCCGTGCATATATTGATGATCAACTCATCCTAAGGACGTCGATCTCGCAGATGCGCTTGAATAGTAGGATGACCTTTCCAAGGACTTCAAGAAGTCGGAATTGAAATCCACACTACCAAGGCCTTCCTCGATAGGAAGAACTGGAGTATCTAGACAATTGGGCTCTCGAGAAGGAAGCCAACCCTTAACTAAAAAGATAACAGAGGCGATCCAGCTATCGCTCTTCCTACCAATGATAGGAAGAAACTTCGTAGATTCATTGGATCAATGAACTACCAAAGACTGCTCCAAGACAGCAGACGGAGTAACCATCGTTCTGAAACAGACGTAGGTTACCCAGTACCATGACCGTTGTCATGGACAGAGAACGTGAGTCCGCGTAGAGGTCGAGAAGACTCTCCGGGATGAAATGGACTTCGTCGCAAGTTCATGCGCGTCAATCGTGACAAGACTCACCACATCCGTTTCAAAGCAAACCGGAAACACTTAAGGAACGTCGCCAACGACTTATCCAGAAAACACCGATAAGGAGAACACGGCACGTGTCCCTCATCAACACCATGTCAACGATACTATGATGATTCATAAGTATCAGAACCGTTAGTACGGTCAGCCAACGCACAAGGTCCTTACCACACAGACCGAGTCAATAACAATGGCACTGTACGGCTCCGACATACTACCGCCAGTAGCGGCACAGTCTACCAGACTTGGAACATAAGGTATTTACACCCATACAAGGCCTGATCCCCTTGTAGGATTGCCATCGTGCGATGCACATGTCTACATCCAAATCTCATGAGAGTGCCCCGCACTTTAAAATCATATGTTCTCCTTGTCCGACTGATGTCGTGCCTTCCGTGACCCTTGTCAGGGGGCGAATGCAATACACGGCTCTTAGCCTTATTCGCGACTCGATCCTAGATAGGGTTTGAGTTCGACTCATGACTGAGTCTTTCGTGAATAGTCATTGAGACAGGTTCTCATGACCGCTAGTCATACTAGGTCGATGGTGAAACATCGCGCTAGATATTTAGCTGGCGTGGAGAGATTCACCGCTACTAGATAAATGCTAGAGAATCTTCCACGCGTTCCGTTTTTGGATCGTGGAGAGTAGGATTGCTACCGCAACCTACTCTATCCACTTTACAGTCTCCCGCGGGAGTTCAGATCTACGATCTTTTGATTGTGGATCTCTCTCGTCGATTAGTTTTCATAGCTTTCTAATCCTCTCATAACTTTCATTCTCTCAAACTCAAAACACTCGAAAGATCTTTACACTAGCTTTTAGCGTAGTGCATTTTGTTAACAAA
>CAICTM010000604.1:0-56929 GCA_903772945.1 Seminavis robusta
AGTCGGCAATCGACCACTCGGTTGGCCGTGGTGAATGCATTCCAGTCATTGGATATTCCATAGTCTAAGGGGCTTGAAGCATCATAAAAGTTCAGCTTGGCATTTGGAGTTCCAGTCTCCACCGTGGTGGGAACATCCAGCATCTCCGAGAGAAGTATCTGTAGCAACCAGGTCATGATGTAGGAGCTTTCCCAGTTTTGAGCAAGTATTCGTATCTCCATGTGTTCAAACTCTGGATTTGGTTGCCGACAATGGCCCGACCGCACCGTCATCTCATCGTCTTCCGAGTTGCAAACGCGTACTTTCTTGCAGGCGGACGGATGGTCTTCTGGCAATAGGTTCTCTAGGCATCCGCCAACAGTAAAAGGGTTTGTACAATAGCCATCGGATCCGCAGTCACTTCTCGGTAGCAGGGCATCTTCGCACTGCTTTTTCGAAATGCAAGCGATTCGAGCAAAGACCGTCTGGACCAAGGACACGACGATGCAAAAGGTGAGAAGTGGTACGTTCCAGTTCATTTTCCAATCCTGCGGTGCGAGGCAAGAGCGAGGTGCATTCGGTTGTCGCCTGTTTTGCTGTTGTGTCCTTCCCTTCCATGCCCAATGAACTCAGCAAGTCGTCCAGGGCCCCGGGGATGGAGATTTCTGTGGTAAAACCAACCTGCTACCTCCACCTGCAGCTAAAACCGGTACCATACTGTAAGACACGGTGCGGCGGTACGGTCCGGTACGGTTGCTAGTTGAGACTTAGTAGATGTACCCCTACTTACATGCAACGTGACTTTCGAGCTCCACGGCATTTAAGTATACGGTAGCCAACAGCCAACAAGTAAGTAAGTGTCTTGGGAAGTTCATCGAACTGCTACCCCCATTTTGTGATATATTGAGCTTTTATTTGACATTGTGACAGATACTTTGGAAGCTTCTTTGGAAGCTTTTGATGACATTGTGTATTACCTGTTTTACAAGGGGGATGAGCAAACTTGGCCATGGCTCTGTGTTGAATTTGTTAGAGCGTTTTTGTAAAAATTGTGTGCGCTAAGCCAATCTTTCACTTTGGCTGTTTTTCTCTATTGGATTTGATTGGATTGCATTGGATTAGATTGGATTAGATTGGATTGCATTGAATTACAGTTTACTATAGGGGATGAGCAAAAATGCCAATAGCACTGCATTGAATTTGATAGCTCTTTTTTGTATAATTGTGTCTGTAAAGGAAATATTATGTTTTGGATGTTTGTTTTCTATTGGATTTGATTTGATTTGATTCGATTGCATTGAATTGGATTGAATTGAATTGAATTCCATTTTACTATACAAATAACAGTACTATTGTTGATCCAATTCAATCCAATGCAATCTAATTCAATGCAATTCAGTGCAATCCAATCCAATTTATCTTAATTTTGGTCGAAAGCTTGCATTTCGCTTTATTAACTGTTATTTCGAGTCGCAATTGAGTACACTATTGCCCTGTAGCAACATTTGCTCATCCCCATACAAATAAGAGCCCGTCCGAACTACTTTGTTTTCATGGCCATTCCAACTTTCTAGGCCCTTCTGGAAGCCCCGGCAGGACCATTGCAACTCATGTATGGCCTGATAGCCTCATTTCCCCCGACTGAAATCCAGACTTTTGAAGCTGGATGGAGGATCACGCTTCAAAGGGGCTCCAAGCCAATTTGAGCACCAATTCAGTTTGATTGGCTCGCCAGACAGCAACCAAATCGAGTCACAGAAGAGTCATGCGAAACAAAAGGTATAGCCAAGGCGAACAGAGTAGCTGAGAAAAGAGAATACGTAGATGAAGAAGAAAGATACTTCATCATTCGATCATCTTGAAGTAGCCATCAACGTGTTGGCTCTGACCAAGATACCCTTGGCTCTGGACCAAAGGATACCTTTGGTTGCTTCTTGGTTTCATTCGGATTGGACTATCAAAAAGTAGTCTGGAGGGAGCAGATTCTTGAGCAATGGCGGACTGGGAGGAGCGTGGCTTTGCCAGTTACCGTGAGTGTATGCTTGCTGACAAGGCTAAGTATGGTGTCTGTGGACAAACTATGGCTGATCGTCGTAGGCAGGAAGAGCGCTGCCTGAATGCAGAAAGACTTGACATGCTTGCTGCCAGAAAGGAAGCAGAAGAGAAGGAGTTCGATGAGGATGTTGAAGTTGTGGAGCCCAATGCCAATCTGGCAGGACGCTTCAAGCAAGCAGCTGCAACTCTCCCTGGCTTCTCGCAGCGTCCCAACTCCCAGAGGCAGTTCCAGGAGCATCTTGCCCAAGAAAAGGCGGCTGCGGAAGCTCCCGGAAGGAAGAAAGATGACCTCAATCCAGCTCAGAGAGAGGCTCTTACTCAACTTGAAGAGCTCATTTACAGTGATGATGATGAGCTTGGTTTGGATACACCCAAAACAGGGATCGAGATGTTGTACATTGAAGAGAACAACGCCAAGTTCGTGTTGGTCGCTGCATCCCAAGGGTTGAAGCAGCTGGATGGACGTGTGATGGCAGATTTGGAAAATGATCCCATCTACCGTGACATGCCACCTGGTCTCAAGAGCCTTTACCACCCCCAGATCAAGCACTTGAAGAAGGAAGTTGAACGTCGCAGCATGCTGACCAAGCAGAAAGTCAGGATGAAGTCGGCCAATAAGACCTCGATCATGGGATGGTTGAAGATGAATCCTGACCAGGACAAGTACAACGTAAGCTGGATCCGTCAAGAGGAAACCAAGATGTACCTGGAACTTAAGGCCGCCAAGGAAGAGAGTGATGCACAGGAGAAAGAGAAGTTGAAGAACGCAAACTGGAGTGTCCCAGCACCATTCTTGCGTCTGGCTTGCTGCTTGGTTCATGATAAAGTCAAGAGCGCACTTATGATGAAGGATGCCACTCTTCTTCGTGATGAATTGGATGCTCGAAACAACCAGGAACGTCCCAAACTGTGGAATGAACTGGCAGCCGAAGTGTACAATGACAACACTGTGGTCTTCTACACTGAAGCTCTTCCAGAGCTCCACATGTTCTTCGCAGAGCCCATTGAGCTTAAGTTCGAAGAAATGCCTGGCGGAGCGGTCACCCCGGAAGAAGTCAAGACTCGCTGGGGCGATTGCCGTGCCCGTTTGATTGCTGTATGTTGGACAAATCGCTTGCTTGCTTTGACACTTTCTTGTTCTCTGACCATCACCCTTCGTTGTTGCAGATCATCATGGATTGGGAACGATCCGGAAACGGCTTTGGCCAGCGAGACCAGAAAGATAAGAGCTGGGGTCACTTCTCGCCTGATCATTTGAACTTGGAAGCTGGTGATAATCGTGCCAGTTTCATCAGGCCCGCACTTGGTCACCGCCTCTACCATTTGTACCTTTGGCACTTGGCTGACAAGGAAGGAATTCTCATGCATGTGTTGAATGTGTTGGCGAAAGACGTGGGAGGTGACAGTGACAACATTCCCGGTGGTACCTCCCAAGTGCAGCGTCGTCGCAAGCGAATTGATGAGGGCAAGGAAGAGACCAAGCGCCGCAACAACTTCAGGACTGCTGTGTCCTCCTCGCTCAAAGACATTGCTGTCTCCAATCGTCTTCTCGCTGTTGATACGGCCATCGCCAACAAGGAAGAAGGAATTCGTCATGAAGAAACCAAGGTTCACCAGTTCAACCTGGCCAAGCTCAGGGAACGCACTGAGGAATTGCGTGATTACTATGGAACTCTCATTGATCACCACAAGGACCGTGTTGGAGACTTGTACGATGAGTTGGCTGCCCTCAAGCAAGAGCGTGTTGCCTGCATGACGGCGGCTCCTCCAGTTGAAGAAGAAGAGAACCATGGCGATGACGAGGAGTGAGTTCTGAAGAGTGGATTGGAGGAGTGGAAGCGAGTAGGATGGAAAGAGGAGAGTCGAGTAGGATGGAAAGAGGAGAGTTGGACTAGCCAAGTATACGTTTTAAGAGAAGGATAATAAGAAATAGTGACAGTTTGTGAAAGAAAGAGCATAGAATAGGAGCGATTTGCTAGTCTAGTCTTATCAGAGTGTAAACGGACGGATGTGGTGGCAGGATCGTGGAGCACAACAAAACAGCGAAAAGCAATCGAAAGCTACTACATCCAATAAAAGACAATGAGCAATCACCGCTACTAGATTTACGTTTTACGGCTACTAGTCATTCTTGACTTTCACCCAGTTCTTTGGAAGGGGGCGCTCCAAGCCATACTTACGAACACGACGAAGCATCCTATCACGGGGAGTTCCCCCAGACAAGAGAGTACGGCGAGCGAAGTTTTGGCGAACCAATTTGGACGTATCTTCGTGGTGGTGTCCAGCATCAAGCAGCTGTCCTGGGACCAAAGCTCCATCACTGTTCTTCTCCAGGGGAACGCCTCCATTGGCAGAGATCTCTACAGTGTCACTAGCAAGAGATTCTGATACCTTGAAGTCTCGAGGTTCCCTACCGCCATTTTCCTTGATGCGCTGGGTGATGCAGAAATTGTGCAGTCGGCACAGGCAGAGAACAAGAGCGATGGTCTTCTTGAGACCAACTGCAGCAGGAATAGCACGACGAAGGAGTCCCCAGCGAGCAACCAACATGCCAAAGGCGCACTCAATCTTGATTCTCAACTGGGAGTGATAGAAGTTGAAAGCATCCTTGCTTCCAGCACGTACATTGGAAAATGGGGTGGCCATGTAGGCGTTGTTCACATACGCCGAATCGCCAAAGATGCAGAGCCCATCCAAAAGAAAACCTTCTTCGGCTTCCAGTTTCTTGTGCAAGCTGGAAGTGGTGAACGCAAGAAAGTCTGATGTGGATGCTGGATGGAAAATGGAAACATCCAAGAACCGGCCAACGCTGTCACAAACACCTTGTAAGTTCAACCCAAACTTATGCTTGCGGCCACAGAAGAACTTCTTCTCACCAACTCCAGCAATCTCGCATTCCTTCTCTGTGGGCTTCTCTGTCCAGATCACCATGCCGTCCACAGCACCAGCACAACAGTCGAATCCAGCTTGACTCTTCTCTTCAAACCCTTTGGCGATCTTCAACTGTTCTCCATGGTCACTTGGGTAGCTGAAGCTCAACTCAGGACACTCATTCACAGCATCAACCACCTTCCACACACTGTTGAACACCTCTGTGTGCGAGATTCCATGAACCAAACAAATGTCTTCTGCACGACCACCAGCAAAGTACCGAAGAGCAACACTTAGGCGAATATCAGTGGTTATCAAGCCATTCTTTGCTCCGTTCTTGTGCTTCTTTTGAGCAGACTGGGTAGTGAGGTAAGGACGCAGAATCCTGTGCAATTTCCAGAAAGAGTCTTCGGACATTCGGTACCCCCTCTTCATATAGTACGGTCCTTGCTCTTTGAAGATGTCTCCCACATACTTCCTTTCACGTCCAATGTGGGGTGGTGGACACTTGTGGTGGAGATCATCCTTGCTTCCGATATCTTCAAGTTCTGGTTGCTGTTCCACTTCCAATTCCTCTGGCAAGGAAGCCACTAGAATGGACGAAATCAGACCAGCAATCTTCAGCTTGTGAAGTACGGAACCATTTTCAACTGTCTCCCCTTTGGGGACAAGGGAGATAAGGAAGAGCCACCAATACAACTTCATCTTCGAAAGGTAAGAATTTATGTTCTAGCCACAGCAGCAACACCACTGCCGAAGATCTTTTGTTCTACCTCTTACTATTCTTCCTTCAACCTGCGTTGGCAACATTTTCATTTCCTATTTTGGGTTAATGATATGTGATTACCGGGCTGAAATTCATTCCACAATCCACTAGTAGTTTGGAGGGGGTAGGCGTTTTTGGGCCAAGCAGTCATCCTGGCATTGCCGAAATGGACTATTTTTGGGTACATGAAGGGCCTGCCCGAAAGTAGTTCGGACGCGCTCTTAGTGGCTGGACTGTCGGGCTCAGTTTCGGATTTATAATTGTTAAAGCTTTCTTAGACTACGGGGTTTAGAGGCCAGAGTACCGTTTGTTAAAGCTTTGTTGGCTCTTTTCATGTTTCAGCACCGGAGACCGGAGTACAGCTGTAGTCTGGTCCTGGACCCTTCTTTTGGCTTTGAGCTGCGGATGGCTGCCAAGAGGCCCTTGCTAGCCAGCTCTCTACTAGTAGATCAGTATGCTGGGCCCTGTTTGTTGCGCCGGTACAGGAGTACCGGTAGGGTATCCCTGGTTGTGGATTAGGCATCTCTGATTTTTTGCTGGGAGATGGACTTGGCAAACCGACCGCCACCTGAGAAACTATTCGTGCTGGTCGGGTCATAATATTCATCCAACTAATTTTGGGGTAGTGGCTTTCATCTTTGATCAAGGGGCAACCTTGCGTTGGACTCTGGCGGAAGAGGAAGGTCAACTTTCATGGATGCCAGGCTACGTTCCTTGGATTGGAGGCTACACGACATCTCCCCCGAATGGATCGTCGATGTATCATTCTTGCTACGTGCCGCCACGGACATGTCGGAGGCACTCTGCCTGCTAGAATTTTTGTGGTGGTAGTGATCCGTGGATGCTTGGTTGGCTGCCAGTTTGAGATCATCGGCCAAGTGATCAAACACCGGAATGTCCTTTTCAATTGTTGGAAAGGAGGACATGGTGGCAAAGGTAGAAGCACTGGCAACACTGCGACTGTTCCCACCATAGTCACTAAACCCCAGGTACTCTTGGTAGGGAAACAAGGTGGGGAGGGGGGTGAATGGCTCGAAGTGGATGGATAATGGTTCAAAGTCATCGTCGTCGTCGTCGTCATCGCTCCAGATGCCTTGTCTCATGACATTACGTTTCGCAGAATCCGCCGATACAACTATTGGCAGCAGTGGTCGTGTTGGCGACGTTGGCGTTGACATGGCATTGGCGTCAATTTCAATATCGCGAGGCGGAGACTTGGGTCGTAATGATGTCGCCATAGCGGAGAAGTCCTTTCCGCGCACTTCGCTTCGAGGAGCCATTTTGGTATCCTGATGGGTTGGATACAAAGCCAGAACAGGGGAGGAACGGGCCATGGCCCTGGCCACTGCCGAAATGTTCTTTCCTCGGGGTCTGGCCGCTACGACTTGGACCTGTCGGGGGATACCGGTAGTAGCGTCATGCGACGGAAGGAGTGGTTGTTTCTTCCTTGTCAGCCCTCCAATCTTCGTGGCGTATTGGTCGTCAAACGCTGAAACAAGGAGTTCTCCATCATCCAGCGCTTCACTGAATCGACGTTTAATATTGGGTTGTTGCGAGGGTTCTTGCAGTGGGTAACCTTCTGTTTCGTGATGAAGTTGCCCGGATACCTGGGAACATTTCATAAACTTGTGCCTTTTGTTGGGCCTTTCTGAGTCATGCATTGATCGCCTCTGGCTTATGGCTTTCTGATGCACCAATTCCTCCGTACCGGCACTCTCTTCACAGACAAAGTCCTCATCCTCCTCGCCCAGCTGCTTGTTCTCCAGAGCCCATGATGCCTGATCGACAGATCTCTTGGGGTCTCCCAAAGAATCCACCATGGAGATATCTTTCCCCACATTATTTGTCCCTTGGCGTGCTGTCTCACAAGCAACAAGATTCTGTGTCGAGTGTCTCTGTCTGAATGCTTCTGTTGAGGAAGAATCAGAAGGAAACAGCCGTTTGGTGGCACTTGGAAACAATTTCGGGACGCGTTGTGGATCTCGAATCAACGGAGGGGTATCTTTGTCCTCCTGAAAGGCCTTGTCATTTTCTTCGCGTTCCGCCATCACTGAAGAAGCCCACCAAGGCAAGGTTCAAGTGGAGCAGCAGTGGCACCTAATCTCCTTTCGTGATACTAGCTAGTAGTATTAGATCGAGGCAGCTTTCCCGTGCCATACGGTAGGACAACCATGACATGATACTGTCCAACGATACAACCCAAAGAAGCGGTTTGAGATGAAAGAGGGCGTCAACGCGACTGCACGACTGAACTAATTTCCCTCACTGTGGAGCGCTGACGAAAACAAATTTACTTTATCTCGAACCCACTCGTGATTTACTTTTTGCAACTTCAAAAGGACAGCCATTCGGAGCCTTATGCCCTCAACTTGCATTTTTCTAAAGGCCAAGGAAGTGTTCACTAGCCTTAACCTTGCAAGGGAAACCGCACCATATGTATCTGGTTTGATCGCTAGCCTTAACCTTGCAAGGGAAACCGCACCATATGTACGCGACACACACACACACAAGATAAAGTTTAATTAAAAGGCCCTCAGCTTGCTAGGTAGCTAGCTAGCTAGCTGGTAGTTGAGGGCAATATTTTGCTGAAAAGACGGCGAAGGCACACC
Organism: Seminavis robusta; assembly: GCA_903772945.1. Classification (NCBI taxonomy): domain Eukaryota; phylum Bacillariophyta; class Bacillariophyceae; order Naviculales; family Naviculaceae; genus Seminavis; species Seminavis robusta. The sequence continues at coordinate 8,281 of CAICTM010000604.1, forward strand.
ACCTCCGCCGCTAACAAGTTAGTTTTCGACCAGCGAGATTCGACTCGGCTCCTGGCTCCTCCCACAACAGCTTCTAAAGTAATACACTTTATACAGTGGTATCTACAATCTCGATCCAATACCATGAACAAAGAAAGCAAAGTTTGCCAGGACTCTGAGAATGTCCCCAGCAGCTTGAACAGTGCTAGTAGTGGAACAGCAGGGGCCGTCCCGAAAAGTGCTGATGAGTGCACCTACGGAACTCAAACTATTACAGTGATTCCTCCGGAAAAGGTCAGAATAGGAAAGGTTCAACGATTGGTCGGAAGTAATTTTGGCACTGCTGTGGACTCAAAATTCATTGATAGAGAAGTGGGGATGATACAGGAAATGAATAGGTGCCCCGCAATTCCACAGAACGATGAAGAAGTGCGTTCTTCTGTTCACCCACTACCTCAGGCAACAAACCAGTTTGCGCATCCTGGTGCCTATGATGTTAGAGGGCTAGCAATGGTATCGCCATCCCAACTGGAATCAGAACAAGCCAATGAAGAATCCTCACACCAAGATATAAGTTCCGGCGCACCATGGGATATTACTGGAGCTGTCCAGACAATGAATAATAGCTTGGCTGACCTGGAAGCAAGTGAGGGGTTGGCTCGGGCCAAACCTGTACAAAGTGAGCACTTTAATGCCGCTGATATACCCCGAGCAGAGATGGTTGACCACGGAGAATTGGAGAAACGAGAGTCCAAGCAACTGCAGCACAAGCAGGAATGGAACCAACAACTCCTTGGCTTTGCCATTTTTGTATTGGCTTGCTTGACTCTTGGACTCGTACTTGGACTTCTTCTTAGAAAGAGCGAAGAAGATCTCATTATAGTTTCACCAACTGTTGCTCCATCAATACTGCCAACAGGCACTCCATCTAGTGCCCCAACAGGAACACTCGATGCACTGCTACAAGATCTTCCAGACTCAACGCTTCAGAAATTGGATGACATTTCAACTCCCCAGTGGCAAGCCATGGATTGGATCTCAGTGCATCCTGATTTGCCTGACATGCCAGAGTGGAGACAGATTCAACTCTTTGCCTTGGCAACCTTCTTCTATGCATTTGAGGGTCCGAATTGGCGTGAAGTGATTCGAAACAGGTGGATGCTCTATGACACATCAGAGTGCTACTGGTTCTCCAGTGCCTATGGAAAATTTAGTGATGATGGACCAAACTACGATGCAGAATTACAAAATGATGTAGACCCTTGCAACGACCAAGGCAGAATCCAAACTCTCATCCTTGATGATTTGGAGCTCTCTGGCTTCCAACCATACATTCCGCTGGAAATTGAACTGTTGCCGTCATTGTCATATCTTGCGCTGCGCCGAAATGGAATCAATGCTACCTTAGCCAACTGGGTTCCTCCACCCATCTACCAAATGCCAAATCTTACTTTTCTTGCTCTCAACAACAATGAAATGATGAGTGGACAAGTTCCAAGTGAGTTGGCCATGCTGACAACTTTGCAGGAACTCCTACTGGATGACTGCTCTCTGTCTGGAACTCTCCCCGCTGTGTTGGGGTCTCTAACAAACCTCACCACAATCAGGTTTCACCGAAACAAGAACATCAAAGGACCCATCCCCAGTGAGTATGGAATGATGAATAGTCTGATGGACTTGAGCATCAACCAGAACAAATTATCAGGATCCCTGCCAAGTGAACTGTTCCAGATGTCAAGTTTGACAGAGCTTACTCTTGTAAAAAATAAGTTCACTGGAACCATTCCGGTTGAGCTGAGTTTGCTGACCGGATTAACTGATCTGAGGATACAGAAGAATAAGTTCTCGGGTGCCATTCCCAGTGAAGTTGGGATCCTGACTAGGCTTTCCAGGCTAAACCTTGGTGACAACAATCTTCAAGGAACCATTCCAACAGAGATTGGAATGCTCTCAAACACGGAAGACATCTTTCTCGCTGCAGCATCCCTCGCTGGCCCAATTCCCTCTGAATGTGGATTGCTGGTGAATACTATGCAAGACAACCAACTTTCATTTATTCCAATAGACTTCTGGCAGATGACAAACATGCTGAAGCTGAAGCTACAAAATAATTTGTTCAGTGGACCCTTGCCATCTGAGATTGGAGCCTTCAGGAAGATCGAAGACGTGGAAGCCTATGATAACTTTTTCTCAGGGGCTCTGCCGAGCGAACTAGCTCTTCTGACCAGCATGACTGCATTGCAGCTGCATGGAAATCAACTTTCTGGATCTATCCCTGTTGAGCTGTCCAAGTTGGCATCAAATGGTAGCTTGGAGCTTTTGACTCTGAGTGGAAATCCTCTCTCAGGGGTTGTGCCCGGAGAGCTGTGTTCTTTGGGTCAATACAACACCACAACAAAAGATCCCTTTGGCCTTGACTTTGACTGTGGTGGCCTCCTTTGTGGCTGTGACTGGTGCCGCTGTGGTCTCCTGTAGCCAGATCCCAATGCATTTTGTATCAACTTGTTTGCGTCCACACGCACGCAACAGATGCCCCATGTAAACCTATAGTCTTGTAAAATGTTCCATATCAGATTACGTGTACATGTTGCAAACATACTCGGATTAGATATCTTTATCTATGTTTGCGTTCCTTTTTTCGGGGCTTCTGCGTTTTGGGGTTTCCCTTGAACATCAAGCTCGTCCGCCCTCCACGGGCACCCTTGACCCCTTCCATGACGAAGAAGGCGTCATATTCGTCGGTGTTCAGCCCGTCCTCCTCCGCTGCCTTCGCTTTGCGGGGTTTCTTCGGCTTGGTTGACGGACGACCAGGAGCACCCTGATGGATCCGTTCGGTTTGGCATACATCACCTAACTTGACCACACCGGCATACGTTATGCCTTCTGTTCCCACGGAAATCACGGATCCGACGCTGGAGAGAACCTCCCAATCGACGTTCAGTGCATCGAGTTGTGAGCCGATGTCCGGTCGTGGAATGCTTTGGGGCCGGTCAACGAAAAACATCCTTGTTCTCTTCTCCTCTACTGCTTTCGAGCGCCTTTTATTCTTGTTTGTTTATGCGTGTATGGTCCTTCGTGTGAAGCACCAAATGATGTGTTTATGAGGAGAGAAAGGGGGGCAGGAAGAAGATGGAGGCGGTGCAGGATTGACCAATAAACGCGCACGATTCGATTGAAACAGACACCGTACCGGTACCGGTAGGGGGGGTTACCATCCGACACGTTTCGATTCTGAAACTGGCAAGGACATGTGACAATGTGTGACCACAGCAAGCGCATGATGTAGCAAACTTGATGGTCACCAGAGTAGATCAATCAATCCTCCCTCACAACACGAAGTCGAGTGAGAGTCCACAGCTCGATCGCTGTGTTGCTTGCTCTGGTTTTGCGAGACGAACCACCACCCAAACTACGTACCGGTATGGTACCGATACAGTATCGTAGTAAAACGCATATGCAAACGAAAATGACTGTTACGAATTAGGCCATCACACTATTGAATCGCCCCTACGTATTATTCGGATGGTGTCCCCATTCGTTGGTTGGTTGGCAGTTCCTGATCCACCGCTACCAGCTCTGTTGTTTCGGTTCTTCTCCCTACTTGTTGGACTTGGATTTGAAATTGACTGCATCTGGAATGTCGTCATCGTCATCATCCGAATCATTCGAATCCGGCAGCGTTGTCTCTTCTTTCTTCACGGCACTCTTCGCTTTTGAAGAAGTCTTGGGTTTAGCATCCTCGTTGACGCTCTCGATTTCCATGGGTGAGGGCTTTCGGTCTCCCAGTGTCACAGAAGAGCTGACAGCCTCTGGTGGCGACGGCTTGCGATCCTCATCTCCAGTTCCCGAACTTTCAACTTCCATAGGTGTGGGCTTGATATCTCCCGTCGTCAGGCTTGCCGAACTGACGGCAGAAGGCTTTCTGTCCTTGTCCTGGCCAGATTCCAGCGGCAACGCTCCACTCTGAGACCCGCGGATTGTCATCCTGGTGGGTGAAATAGGGGCTGGAGTATACCCCAGCATTGCCGCCATGGCTTCCATCATCGACATTGCTTGTCGCTGATAGGCACGGCCACCAGGGTCTCGTGTCACATTTTCCAAAATGTCTCTGTCAGGTGCTCGAAGAGGCTCCAGCATCCGGTCCAGCCCACCCTGCACAAAGGAAACTCGTGCTAGCTGCACTGCACGAATTGAGTTCCCGAGGCAACCAGAGATATCTTTGAATGACAACCCAGCCGTTGACGTAGACAGCTTCGAACCATCCGCCAAGAGGATTGCCGCATTATTTGATTTATCCTCGTTGATCTTCCTCATTACGACGTCGATGGTGAAGGACACGTCGTAGTATGTGACATCCACGTCTTTATTTTGCCCAAGTCTGTAGCAGCGGTCTTCGGCCTGCTCCCTGTGATGACGATGACAAAGATCCAACCAGAAAGATGAGAATGGCACACAAGAAGTTGCACGACTGTTCACGACACCTACTTAGCCACTTACATTACCATAGGATTCCAAAAGCGATCCAAGAACCTAGTAGGGGATGGAGAGAGAAGATATCTGTGAGCAGCAGCACCAACATGATGCTGTCACAACAGGCCGGTGAGATTGTTAGACTTACCAGACATGGTTTGCACAAACCTGGAGTCGAACGAGAGCTGTTAGCATTTGGCGAGTGGCAACATAGCACTTGATTTCAATGTTTGGCACTTACAAGATTGAGGCCAGTTCCTCCAGTCTGCACAGTCATTAGCTACAATATAGATTCAGGAAAGCGTATGTGTGAGCGGGATGATGCCATAAAATGGTGACATCTTGATGAGTGGTCCTGCACTCACCAGAACCCGACACGAATCGCGGTTCTTGAACCTTCGAAGTTCCTCTTCCCGATCTTCGTTTGGAATGTCACCATCAAATCGAGCCACTTCCACCTGAAGCTCGAAAAAGATCGCCTCTAGCAAGTCCAAACTTCCCTTGAAGAAAGACACAATGAGGACCTTCTCATCCTTCGGGATGGCCTTGAGGTCTTCGACGATAGATTCCAACTTGGCTGAGGCTTTGAAGCCACCGAGTATGTCGGCACAATAGACCTTGCGAGGGATATCGAAGTCTTCGATCGACACTTCCTTTGGCGACACTCCGCTCTGTTTCGCGGATTCGGCTTTCTTCTTGAGCAATTCATTGCGGCCACTGTCGAGTTTGAGGCGTTCACGAAGGGAGGCGCCTGAACGGAAAAGCAAACAAACAGCACGTAACGCCCGGTGAGTTGCAAACCAAATCAATCTCATAACAGAACAAGAGAGCACCTACACTGAGGGCAGCAAGCACCCGATTCCTCTAAAGCCTCTAGACAAGTCTCGCAGGCATAATGTTGAATCCCCATCGAAGCGAGCTCACACATGTGATCGGGGATCTCCACAATGTCGCCACTCCCCTGCAGACGCTTTGGGTGACCACGCTTTGAACTGCGGAAATCTTCTTCAGCCTCGCTGTCATGCATGAGGCTGTCGGCATCACCATCCTTCTCCTCTTCGCTCTCGTGATCGTCAGCAACAATGAAATCGGCCAAGTCATCAAAATCATCGTCTTCCCCGTTGATGCCTTCATCGTCGAGAGTGTCAAGAACATCGTTCTTCTTCTTCTTCTCCTCCTCCTTCTTCTTCTTCTTCTTGAGCTTTCGAGGGCAACAAACGCAGCGATCCGGGCTCACTTGATTCTTGATCACGTGAGGCATCTTGCGTCGCGTTGGGGAGAAGAACACCGTACAGTCACGGCCACGCTTGGGCAAAACTGGATGAATCAACGCTAGTCGCTGTAAAGGCGACGAAGAGCAAGAAAGAAGTCAGCAACCCCGCAACTAGATCGGTATCGGGAACTGGAAGTGAGCGCACCCTGACTTGACTGTCCGTACCATGCAAGAAGCGAGTGCCATCATAATTGTCATCAGTTCTCTCAATCGCCTACGCTTGAAGGGCGTAAGTGGCCCGCGCTCTGCCTTTCTGAAATCCGAGAGGACTTTCATGAAGAGGCCCTCGTACGAGTCATACCTAGACGTAAGGACAAGGGAGGTAGTACCATAGTCTAGTGAGAAGGCTTGTAAAAACTTGGAGACCATGACACAGAAGAACAAATAGACAGGACGTACACTGTGAGCTCCAAGGGATAGGGCGCAACTTGCTTGACTTGAATGACTTTTTTAGGCAATTTGCTCGCAATGACACTTTTATCCCTGGAGGTGCAGGCAGGAAAAGGCAATATGTAAGCGGCATGCTGCCATCATGATGTGTCGGGTGTGACCACACGTTTCCTGCACGCACCTGCGAATCACAAAGTTGGAGGTCCATTCTGAAATAGCATCCAGCACTGACTTCGCCGCGGCACTATCTTTAGTAGCTTCCTTCCACCAATCTTCGTAGGCACTTTCCAACGATGGATTAATCATCGTCATAATGCTGGCCATGTCCTGCACCGAGTTGTTGTAGGGTGTCCCACTCATTGGGATCATGCGCTCCGAGTGAAGCCCCAGTAAACCAGCACCAATGCCCCAGTAAGTCAAGATGGACTTGAGAAAGTGCTACAATTGGCGACAATGGCAAAAAGACATACATCAGTCTTTTGGCTTGGATCGTTCATGACACAATGGAACTTCCTCGACTTGACTTACCGCTTCATCAATGACCACAGACCGGTAGATGGGTTCCACCTCTGGTATGTTGTTGTGCAAGCATTGCGTGACAATTTTGCTGGGATTCATGCGTTCCTTGTCGTCTCTTGGCTTGAACAGATTCTTCACATTCCGTCCTTGATTACAATCGTACTGGTTCTTGAGAATCAACATGAGCTGCCGGGGCGCATGGGGAAAGAGCATAGTCTCGGCCTTTCGGGATCCTTCCTTGGTTTGAGAAAAGACATGTCTCATTTCTGTTTGTAGATCGTATCGATTGCAGAGCAGATAAATGTTGTCTTTTCGGACGGCAGTCAAGTCTTTGGCGGCAAAGCGATAAATGTCATCCGCCAGGACGCCGGCCTTGATCAAAGTCTCATGCCACTGAGTCAAGACGGCATCATTGGGCGAAACAATCAGAGTCGGCAAAGGGCTCTCATCCTTGGCCATGGAAATGGCATTTCGCAGCATGCAAGCAGCAACGGCTTGCACCGTCTTGCCAAGGCCTATCAGCAATAAACAAAGCAAACGAAAAGTAAGTGATGATTGAGATGACAATGATGGTCATTGCAGAACTCGTTATTATTGCTGACGACAATAATACCATGTCATGTCTTTCTTACCCATGACATCCGCCATGAGAATACCCCGGTCCATTCCCTGACGCCGTGGCTGGGCATTCCGTAGGACCTTGACGGTCCAATAAAAAATGGCCTCGTCTTCCGTTTCCGTCTTGGTTTTGACGAGAAGCTTTCCCGGAAATCCATCGGGTACTCCGGCCAATGCCCGCACTCCCTTGAATTGATGTTCCAGCAATGTGTAGTTGCAATCAATTTCCCACAGCACCACCTGTAGATTGCGATCCTCTTGGCACGAAGTAATTTGTTGCAAAATGGCGCGCTTTTCGGCCCGGCTGGGGGCTGGTATGGGCATCACCAAGGCTTCATCATGCGGAATGGCATGTGTGTGTTTTTTGCTGGGTGTTTTGTGGTTGGCGCCGCTGCTGGTTTTCTTCTTATTCTTCTTTTTGGGTGTTGTTGTGGATTGTTTGTGTTTCTTGCTGCTCCGACGATTCTTGCGGTTTTCGGTCAACGGCTGATGATCACCGTCATCTTCACTGCTGCTGCTGCTATCACCGGACCTGGGACTGGGACGCTTGCTACCAGAAGTGCGACGACGCGGATTGGGGCTGACATTCTCGTCGTCGTCAAAAGCATTGGTGCCCTTGGCTTTGGAGGAATTATTCATGATGGATAGATGTTGGCTATCACTGACTGGCCAACAAGAGTGAGCAGTTGCTGGCAAGTCGGCTCTTTAGAACTGACTGTTTCTTTGGATTATGAACTCTCTTGCTTGATGATCGCGTAGCTGGAAAATAGTCGTTGTCCTCCAGCTGAGGTTTTCTGGAGAGGTTCCGTTGGTGAAATTCCAAAGGATGGACCAACTGCCTTGTCACGGGTGAATCGATTCGATTTCTTCAATCTAACTATCATAAACCAAACTCGTCAGCTGTCAAAGCTTTCTTCTCTCTAGCCAGCTACGTCGTATCTGTCGAGGGAAGATCACACAGCGTAGCTATCCAATCTCAATCACAACAAGAGGCAACAGAATTTATGGATGCGCTGGGCCTTCGGCAAATGACAAAAAAATGATGGCTGAGGCGATGAAAAAGGCGCGAAAAAATGATCGTTCGTGAATCCCAAGGATTCATTTATTCGTTTATGCTACGTCACAAGATCTTTCAGACATGCACGAAAGGAACCCCCAAAACCAAAACACGACACAATGACACAATGACACAATGACACAATGGCAGCAGGGGTGTGGGGTGGTCAGCCTGTTTCACAAATGCTGCGTGACAGCTGCTGCACACAATGCTGACAATCAATCTGCTTCATCAGAAAGCTTCATCAGACTTGTTGCCCTTTTGCACCCCGAAATGTCTTGCGCTGAAAAGAAGAAGCATGTGAGGCATGGAGGCCCCGAAAGCAATGTTGAGTCCACTGTGAATGAGAAGGAGGCAATCGACAAAATGTTGGAACAGGGGGATCTTTGGATTCAGCATATCTTGCCGTTTGTGGGCGTGGGGCACTATGCATTCCTTGGAACTGTCAACAAGCAGCTGCATCGACTTTACAGGAAGTATTGTGAGAATGAACAGAATCCTCCTCACATCAAGGAAGGCACCCGGAGAATTGCTGCTACCTGGACTGACACAATTCATAGTGCCACCTTCTACAGCGTGGCGTGTGCAGAGTTGTGGCATGCTGATGATTCCTGGCTCAAAAGCCCGTTGCGCCAGGAGGTCTGCCAAGAAATTGCCAAGGTTGGAAGTGTGCTAGTTCTTCAGTGGGCTCTTTCCCACGGATTTCCAGTGTGCCAACAGACATGCATTGAGGCTGCCAAGCATGGACATTTGGATATCTTGGAATATGCCAACGAAACTAACTGTCCTTGGAATGAGCAGGTATATGAAGTGGCTGCCAGAAAAGGACATTTGAAGATTCTAAAGTATGCCCATGAGAATGGCTGTCCTTGGCATCAACGGACATGCACGGAGGCTGCCGAAAATGGACATTTGGAAAGTCTAAAGTATGCCCATGAAAACGGATGTCCTTGGGATGACACCACAACTTTGGGTGCTGCTCACGGTGGGCACATGGAGACACTCAAGTATGCCCATGAAAATGGCTGTCCGTGGGATGAATGGACATGCTCTGCCGCTGCCGATCGTGGACACCTGGATATTCTGAAGTATGCCCATGAAAACGGATGTCCTTGGGATAACGCCACAGCTTGGGCGGCTGCTTCCAACGGCGAATTGTTAGTTCTAAAGTATGCCCATGAAAATGGCTGTCCATGGAATGAACACACTTGCTTTCTTGCCGCCGAACGTGGAAATCTGGATATTCTGAGGTATGCCCACGAAAACGACTGTCCTTGGGATACAGACATCGCTTGGGCTGCCGCTTCTGGTGGCCACTTGGAAATTCTGAAGTATGCCCATGAAAACGGCTGCCCGTGCGACTCTGGGATAATCAGCGCAGCCAAATTGTCTGGGTGTAGAGCAGTTCTGCGGTGGGCAAGAGCCATCATGGGCTTTCCAGAAGATGATGACTAAAGTATAGCGTTGCTACCGGTAGTAGACATGTCTCTATTTAACACTAGCCTTGTCTCAATTAGGCGCACAGCCATGCGGACAAACAAAAGATGGCACAACAAGCACCCACCAACCGTTCTGTCAACTGAAGAACAAATCACAGTCGACGGGGAATAAGAATGTGCTTCATCTGTTCGTTGTGTAATAGCAGTTCAATTGCACGTTCCAGATCAGCGCCAACGCAGACGATGCTCGAGCTTGTGATATATATTCGCCCCAACCAAGCAAAAAGCCCTCTCACAAAAATGGCTACCTCTGCAGTTGTGTAATTGAAGTCCAATTGCACGTCGCCAGTGCACGTCCCAGATCAGCTCCAAAACAGACGCCGTTCGAGCGTGTGTAATAGGCGGCCCAATCAATACCTGAGAGCCAACCTTCGTTGCACTGGACTTCATGCAATGGAACACAACAAGGCAACACGCAAAACTCTCAACCTTCGTTGCCGTCGGTATCCACAGAAAGGCTGTCGTCGTCAAGCTCCTCTTCGGAGGCAATCGTAGAAGAAGAGCTTCTCGCGGTAGTGGTACTATTGTGTCCTCCGTAGTAAACGCTCCCGCCGCAGGATTCGAAATAAGGGAACATGGTTGGAAATGGCGTAAATGGCAAAAACTCTGGCAGGGAGGAATCACAGGAGTGAGAGTCGTACTGCCAGTAATCCTCAAACCACAGAGGCAGAAAGGAAGGAGGCTCCTCTGCGTGTGATGGAGGCAATTCATCCGAGGGAAGGTCAAAATGAAAGAGCTTGATTGGTTCCATGCCATGAACCAGTTGCTCGAGATGACTTGTTTCTACTATCGGTACATCGGTTGGGTCTGGCAGCACATGGCCAGTGCTTTCATCCGTCCAAATAGTTTGCTCGTCGCCCCATTCCAATTCGCAATTGACGAAAGTCCAAGCTTCGGAGCTGCCACCATAGTCGTTCAGATCAGAAAGAACTGACAGTTCAAGAGACAACAAGCCGTCATCTGATAAAGCGTGAAAAATTGCATCGGGAAACCCAAAGGAAGGTGCTCCTTCAGGGAAAGGCCCGAACAATGAGGAAACACTATCACGAAAAGCATCGTGACTTGGGTCATATTGCTGCTGCTGTTGGTGATGCTTCCAGTCGTTATGGAATGAAACAACACTCTCTCGTTGATTTTGGGCTGTAGTATGGAATGCAAAGGGTAGCAAATTCCACGGTTCCACATTCCACGGTGACCTGATCAACGCCTGCGGTTCGCCATGGGCAACCAACGACATCAAGGCGCAGCCATACAGTGTCGCTTTGAACAGGATAGTCTTTGTGGAACAACCCCTTCTTGTCCGCCTTCGATTCGGTATGGTTGCTGTCATGGTGTTTCTCGTGGGTGTGTCTATACTGGTAGAGGCCGTCATCGTCGTTCGACGGTCTGCTTATTATCGCTTCACAATTGTCGGGAGTGTAGAACAACCGAGAACCGAGAAAACTTCCACGTGACAATCCAAGACTCAGCCATCAGTTTGAGGTTAAGGATAATGTTCGAGCGAGGCGAAGTTGGAGGCCACACTTCCTGCGATCTTTAGATCCAAACCTGACCACAATCTCCGAGGGAAGCTCTTCGATCTTCGATCACCACATCACCTCGTCGATCCAAAGTACAACATTTCCCACGCCCATGAACAAGGAGGAGCTCTTGGATCACCACATCACCACTTCGATCCAAAGCACAACATTTCCCACGCCCATGAACAAGGAGGAATGATTCGTCTCTTTCACTTCGGTATCTCGTTTTGTTTTGCTCTCACAAATCCAAAACACCAGTTCCCAAACAAGCTGCTACAACACAAAAGCAAACTACTTTTATCCAGACTTCAGTCTACTAAAACATCCGCAACCATGTCCATCGATTCTTCTTCTCCCGTCACCTTCAAGTACCTCGCCTTGCCCCATGGACTGGGTGGACGTGGTGGAGTTCAGCGCTTCTTCTTGTTGGCTAACAACATTCCCTTTGAAGAAAACTTGGTGGAAATGTCCGAATGGGGAGCCACCGAAAAGGCGCGTGTGGTCTCTTCCAATGAAAATCCATGTGGCTCGGCACCAATCTTGTACACCAAAGACAAGGATGGCAAGGATGCCCACTTGATTCAACACATTGCTGCCTCTCGATTCTTGGCGCATATCCATGGCGTCACCAAGGACAATACTGCATATGAAGAATATGTTCAAGATTTGGTGGCCGATGAGTATCAGAGCTTCCGCGATGCCTGGGTTCACACGGCATTTTCAGGCACTGATGAAGAAAAGGCCAAGTACAAGAGTGAAGATGCCCCCAAGTTTTTGACCATGTTCAATGCCTTGTATGCCAAGTACAAGACTCATGATACTTATTTGAGTGTCAGCAAGTCCAACAACAACACACCACTTTGGGCCGATGCTGCTTTGTATGGATTGTTGCGTGACAATATCATTACTGGATTGATTGCTGCCGATGATTTGGAAAAATCCTACCCTGAGTTGTGGAAAATGTACTTGGCATTTGGAGAGATCCCCGCTGTCAAGGCTTGGGTGGACAGCAAGAAAGCCTAGCTAGATTTGCTAGTCTAATGGTTGTGGTCGAGGAAAGACCCAAGCAGACATGGTAGAAAATGAGCAAGTACCGTAATAAGTGTGAGAGAGATCTATGAGAGTGTAACGAAACTGCTAACTAAGTAATAATGATTCAGAATGAGTTGACAGCCAATGTAGCAGCTGGATCAAGTGCTTCCTCGTTGTGGAAGTTGTAGGTTCCATCTTGTGAATAGCCAACAGTCGTTGTCCAATGGATGGATGGACTAGATCTAAGTGCCCCTTTTGGATTGGGTACGTCTCAGCCTTCCTCCTGACTGGAGCGTGGAGTGCTTTTCAGTATAGCATATTGTAGTCATTGTTAGAAGTCCAGTTTCTGTTTGTTACATACATTGGACCCAGTCAGGCACGGTAGCTAACCCACAGTGCAAGAGTGCTGCGATGAGCTGTGTAAGTAATTCTCTATTTTTAAAGTTATGAAGATTTGATTCTAGATGAACCATCGGCTGAAAGACATGCATTATGAATGTAGAAATAAGTGGACAGTGGACAAGAGCGGTAGCCACTGAGGCCACAGCTCTAGAAAGGAACAATTGCTCCGTGCTCTTTGAATAGACTTGTGCTTCCATTTGATTCTCTGGTCAAAACACCCAGGTCCATGCCCATGTTGACAGAAGATTTAGTAAAGTGTTGGTTGCCCAAAGGATCAAGAAAGATCTTGGCCATGTTCAGCAAGCCACCGTAAAATAATGTGATCACGCCAACGCAGGGAATAGAGTAAATTCCAAGTTCAGCGTAGAGCGCCGCTGGTGAGGTCCAAATAAAGCTGTCAATCAGGATCTGAACGAGATGTGTATAGGACAAAGGCGGACGTCCAGATTTGAGACTATCAGTCACTTGGACACTGACAGAGCGAAGCTGGCAAGTTAAATCCAAGAGTTGTCGGCTGAGGGCATACGAGTTTCGGAAGTGGCTATCTTCAATGCCCTGAGATGCACTAATCATCATCCATTCGAGACACGCAACGTGTTTTGTACCGTAGGGCGTGTCCAGACACTGCAAGATTTTCAACTGTTTGGGTGTCATCATTCCACGTTGAGCCATACTTGCCATACCCACCGGAGTAGCCAGGCAGTAGAAGCGCCTCGCACAGCTAGCCCAGAAAAGAGCATGAAACAATCGAGAAGATGCAGCAATGTCGTCAATAATGGCTTCAGATTCAGCAGTGAAGCTTCCATCATCGTTCCTGTCCGCATGCGTTGCTAGTGCAAGCATATAGTCACTCAATCTCCCTTGAATTTGCCTCACCAACGTATTTGTGCTTTGCCAGAAGAGAAAGGCTTGATTCACATAAAATGTAAGAATAAAGGTTGTCAAAGTCATTGTGTACATCCAAACACCATTCACCATGGCGAGTTGTTGAATGACTGGGTGGTCCTCATCGGGTCTATGTCCGATGGCCCAAGTGGGCTCCCCAAAGTATCTAACTAGTGTAACGACCGTCACAGCGACTCCCATGGCGATTAGGGTTGGCAACAAGTTTTGCTCCAGAATAGTCCCGTGCCATTGGGTCCAAAGCCACAATCGATTTGGCTGGTATTGCCGCATGATTTCCCCACCGTGCAAAGATTTTGTTCCACTCAATTGATCGATGGCTCTGTCAATATCTTTCATGTCTACCTCATCTCTGTTATCATCGCCATCTGGCATGAGACTCAACGCACTGGAGAACACCTCTGCTGTAGCACGGAAGAGCACGACATCGTTTTTTGCTGAAACTGTGGCACCTTTGTGGTGCGTATTGTACAAGATCCCTAGCTCCCCAAAGAGGCTTTTGGGACCATATGTTCCGTATGGCCCTGGGATTTCCACTCCATCTACCGCATTCGAGCATTCCCCTTCCAACACGATGTAAATGAACTGTTCAGCGTCTTCACCTTGCCGGATAAGAACCTCCCCCCTCGGAACCTCAATTTTCTCAAACGCCAAGACCAGTGCGTGAAGCGCTCCTTCGAACTTCTCGTGAAAGATAAAATTCTTGTTGAGAGTAGTGCAGATCATATCGTATTCTTCTTGCGTAAGATCCCCGGTGTCCAATTCCGCAACGGGATCGCCGCCGCGTCTTTTCCCTTTCCTTAACCGTCTAGTGGCCCCCCTTGCCAATTTCCCCGGCTGCCTCACCACCGTCTTTGCTAGCCTTCCTGGTTGCCCTGCAATTTTCTTGGCGAAGCTTTTGGTTGATTTATTCAAGGACTTGGGTGAAGGAGATAGCTGCGAGTTGACGCTTGCTCGTGAAGCTACACTTGCTCGCGACGTTGCACTTGCTCGTGATGACATACTTGCTCGTCGTCCAGGACGTTCCGTTACGGATCCTTCGTCATAAAAGCTATCATCGAAATGTCCCGATGATGAATCATGATATCTACTGCTATCATCGCGATTTTTGCTAGCACGCCCATCGGGCAAACCAATAGAGTCGTCGTCATCATAATCATCGTTCGCGGCCTTCCGGCCTCTGTCGCCTTTGTCAGGAGCTTCAAAGGTCACTCGATTTTTTCGCCGTGGAGACTTTGGCGACGTTTCCCCGTCTTCCTTGTCTCTCGAGTTCTCTGGTGTTTTGTCATCGTTTTCGTTTTCCTCCATTATTGTTTTGTCTATTTCGATTTCGAAACCTCGTATTCCTTGGCTACGACGAAATTCTCCACGTCTTCCGCTCTCGTCGCCATCCATTGTATCAGGATTGGATTGATCCATACCTGGGTCAACAGTAATGGGGCTCAGGGATGCTCTTCGGTTGAATTTGCCACCACTTTTGCTGGCTACTAGCTCATCCAGTTCGTCGTATTGTTCACTGTCCAGTGGAATAGACCCCGTGGAAGCTCTCTTATTGAAGCCTTGGAATTTTGGCATTCGAAAGGGAAGTTTACCAGTCTTGTTCCCTTCCTCTTGTTGTTTTTTGGGTGACAAGCTCCCTGTCGAGGCTCTCATGCTCCCTGTCGAGGCTCTCTGTTTTGGATTGTGGTGGCTGCTGTTGTTGTGTTGGGTCAAGCTTAATCGTCGTTCCAGTTCCCGTAGTTGCTTTCCCTTGTCGAGCTTCGGCACGGCGACGGGCGTGTTTCCTTCCGGAGTACCGGAATCATGCGTGGAGGAGCGACCAAGCCCCTTGCGTGAATGGGTGCTGCTCCTGCTTTTGTTGTTGTTACCGTCAAGATCTTTGTTGACTTCTACAAGTTTCTTTCGGTCGGATCGTGTCGGTTGTGGTGTCCCAGATGTGGAGGCTCTCCGTTGCGGTGTCGCGGATGTGGAGGCTGTCCGATGACTTGTTGGAGTGTGATTGCTTCGACTATGATTGCTGGCGCTGCCACTCTTGCTAGCGCTTGGTTTATGTATTGGCGTAAACCCTGTATCGACATCGCTAGTATCCTTTCGTTGTTGTGTCATGGCCACAAGTTTCTCAATGCCAAGGACAGGTACTTTTCGCGGAGGGGATTTGTTGGCGTTGCCTCGTGATGGAGAAGTCTTGACAGTAGTATCCGAGTCGCGCATTTGTTGCTGCCAGTACTGCGGTGCCGCACTGCTGCTATTTGGACTGCTTGGTGATGAAGGGGCTCTTCGACCTCCGACGTTTTCCTTGTGATCATCGTCATTATTACCGGGACTACTAGACGGTGTCATCTCGTGGGGCTGCAGTGTCGATGGATTTTCGGTGGTCGGACGGTGATTATTATTGTTGTTGGGTCTTAGCTGATCCGAAGGCGATGCTAATCGACGCGACGGTGACAGAGCCGGCGACGGGACGGATGGTCGACGAGGGTGACGGGGTGAACCGGGTCCCCACACTTGGGAATTCGACAAGTCGATCCAGTTATCAAAGATGGGCGAGGATCCTGGAGGACGATACATAGCACTACCAGCACTTCCTGGAGTTCCTTCGTCTTGGTCCGCTTGTCGTCGTCGTCGTGGTAGTTGCATACCGGTAGTACCGCTGGGATTGTTTAATAAGAGTTCGTCGATGACGGTTTGTCCAAAGTTCTGACCGCTATCGTTTGCAAACGACGACTCCATTGGATTACTACTAGCAAGATTGCTGTGAGTTGTTGCATCATTCAATCTGGAAAGAGTTGCAGCAGTGTCACTATAATACCCATGACTGTCCATGGCGGCCTTGCGTTTGTGCCAACTATCCTTCAACCCAATGTAACTCTTTCTCGTCTTTTGCGGAGTTCTGGTCGCGTCTGTTGTCTCGATCGCCGTTGTTTGCTGAGCAATCGACGCGGCAACAGCGGCAATTTCATCATCCGGTTTGAACGATCTGGATGAAAACTGCCGCGAATGGTTCTCGTATTGTGGCCTATTGTTGTCGCCTACCGGTACTTTGAACTGGGCATAGTCCGCTCCTCCCATCATGGTGGGATCGTTGTACGGATCGACCACCCATGGCTTGGGACCATATGCCCTTTCCGCCCCTCGTTTCCTCACGTAAGAATGAGGTGACGAATGATCCGCCATGGTCGTACTAATACTGTAATATCGTTGCCTTTTAGCTATTATACGGTAGCTAGCCAAGGGTGTTTCTCAACAAACAACCAAGCGCAAAGGAAAAGGGAAACCTCAAATATGTAAAATTTCACTTGGCTCGTTGAAAATGTGACCGTTCGCACCTCGTGCACGGTTTGCGGTATCCACATTCAAACGTCAAGCTTAAGTACCATCGAGTCACTTAAGGGTGCGACAAGATGTTGGGATACCCCTTGTGAAACGAGTTAAGGTGGTCGAACCCAGGATGTAAGCCAGCTTTAAGCTGTTAATATTCGCACCAATTTCATCGCGAGAGATCTAGTAAAACAACAAACAATCGATCTAACACCAGCTGCTGCTAAAGGTGAGCTGTAATCGATGGATAGTTCATCGATTCAACCTCTATCAATGCAGGACGTCTGTGTAATAGTAGTATCGAGCATTGTATGGCGGAAGAACAGCCATTATTCCGGTCCACCTTTCTGTTATCTTGGAGCGACAGAAGGCAATCGAAACTTTCGATCGCTGCCTTCTAGCCGATAAATCTTGTTGCCCGCTGGTGCTATGGCCCCGCAACCAGCTACTACTCTCTTCCTTACACTATAAGGAAGAGATAAACGTTTGGTTGTAGGGCTTTATATTGAGCAGGCGCCAAGAGAATGAGGTCTCTAACACACACAGTCGATTTTTCGACCTGATAGCAGTTTTGCTTGTTCCTCAGCAACGGGAGGAATTCTGCTTTCTTTTGTTGACCGAATTCGAAATCCGGCGAACAGGCACAAAACCGTGTTTCGGTACTATTTTACTATATGGATCGCCAGCCAGTCGCCAGCCAGTCACCGTGCAGCTTGAAATTGTGAGTGTCAAATTTTGAACCTTTTACAACGGCCAAGAATTTCGAACAATTATGTGAGTTCATATCTATTAGACATGTATGTTGAAAGTTGAAGCTCCGTACGGCATCAACAGTTGACAAACTACTCTAGAGTACGTCGTGGCAACAAGCTTCATTACGAACAAAGATAGCTAGCTAGCTATTTCACTTTAGATGGCATTGCTGCCAGCATCACTGTCACTGTCATCATCAAGGGCTCCGACATTGTCTTCCTCATTGTCTCCATCAAGTGCATCGAAGGGAATGCACTCCAAATCAGCCAAATCGTTGGTTCCATCCTCCACCATTTTAGCCAAATCTTGAGCTGTTTCCTCTGTGCTTACCTCCTCCTCAATTTCAGCTTCTGGGATGCTAGCTGCCTGGCTAGAAGCACTAGCACCTGGAATAGAAGCTGCAATTGGAGTGCTGGCAGCCAGCTCTGATAGTAGCTTCCCAGTCAACCTATCGAACAGCAATTCAGCCTTGGAATCGCCTATCTTGAGGCAGCTCTTGGATTTGGTCGAAACATGCCCCTTCTTACCGCAGAACGGGCAAAACTTTCCTTTGCTAGTTGTCGTCTTTGTCGTTTTCCTCTTCTTTGCAGGCCGTTTTGCGGCATTCTCGGCATCGATCCGTGCCGCCTCAGCAGGAAGCTGCTCTTGCGGAAGATCCAAATTCATGCCCGGCGGTAGCATTTGTGTCGTTTCGCCCATGACTTCTTCGTGGCAATGGTTTCAATACGGATCCTCTCGTTCTTCTTTTCCTGCCCGGTATTTTTTGTACTCTGGAGTCTTCAGCCGGTCCAATCGTTTCTGCCTAGCATCCTGTCGGAACGTCAGGTAATGCTGGACGTGTGGAGTCATGTCAATGCCGAGCTTGACAATAGACGGTGAAAAATCCATATATCCAAGGAGAGATGCCGATGGCCAAGGCAAGACGGTTGGCTAGCGAACAGGACCCGGAAAGACTGTTGTTTGGGTGCGAACCAGGTACAGACGCTGTTGAATGACTCGTTTGCATTCGTGTCCAAGCCGTGGGCAATCTCTCTCAGTCGCTCAAGTTCACAGTAGCGCCCCATTTTCTTCTTTAGCAGCTCGTACAGTTCCGCATCTTCTTTCTTGTCGCGGTAGTACTTCTTGCTAGCAAGTTGCTCAGCTTCCGTTGCCTTGCAGCGAGCGCACCAATCACCGCATTTGTCGTGCGAATCAAAATGGTGCTCCAAACAGGCCCAAGCAACGTCAACAAATTCGGATTCATCCCGGTCTTTGAGTGTGCGGGCCATGTAACCGTAATTCTTGCCAAGACGAATGGAATCCAACCTCGTCATTGTCTTCTTGTCGGCAACCTTGGCCAAATCCAAGCGAATGAGTTCCCCGGTCAACTGTTTGCGGCGGTGGTTGGGATCAGCACAAAATTTGGCTCGGGAATATGGCCGGGTAATTTCCCTTTGTCGGGGCGGTCTTGAAGCTCACCCTTATTCTTTCCCTTCGTCTTGGGAACCTGCGGTAGAACGGTAGTGTTGTTGTTGATAAGATAGTCTTTGTTTGACCACTTCAAATCAGCTCGAATGGACGAGTCGTCGTCGCAGCAAAGGAGCTCTACAATAATGCCTTTATTGTCGTATAGATCAGTCACGATTTCCAAGGCCAAAGCCGCTTCCATGGCACCAGAAGAATCGTTTGGATCGTGGTTGCGGGGACAATAGTGCTCTGGATAATCAGGACGAGTATCGGCATCAGGGTGATCCTTTTCATGCCGTTCGCATGTGCCGCACTTCTTGCTCTTTTGACCGAACGCAACAACCTTTCGGGTCATGGCACCAACCAAACTACCGTGGCCAGACGATGAATTGTAGAGAAGGCCGGATCCTTTCTGCTGCCAAGCGCCGTCGTACGATCCCTTCAATTTGATCTTGACGGGATGGTCCTTATGCTGCTCTGGGATTGACATCTTCCACGCCAAATAATGTTCTTCCGTGGTTGATCGTCTGACTTCCTCGTCCAGATTTTCCATCAGGATTTCGTCCCTCAATTCGCGCAAGATATGGCCAATCCTTCGCTCTATGGTGGGAAACGTTTTGCCCGCCATTGTGGTATCATTCGGTAGCCCCATCAATCCAAGCAATTTGCCGGCTTCTACTCCACCGTCACCATTCGCAAGGTTCCCAAGGACGAATAATAGATTGAGCTGATAATCGGTGCTTCTCTCGTATTTCTTGTCGTCGGTATGCATTGTTGTCTTTGCCGGAATTGGTAATTCGTAGACGTAATCACATTCTTCGTTCGCACATCTCAGTCGCACTTGTGAAACAATGCCGCAGTTGTGCACGTTCATTATCAATGGCATTGGCTTGTCGTAAAAATCGCAATGAGGGCATTTGGCAAAATCGGCAACTAGCTTTTCAAGTTGAGTCGTCTCCAAAAGGAGGCGGCTTGCGGCTTTGGTATTGAATTCAGTGATGGTGAGTTCATTGTCGTCGTCTCTTCGTGCTAGCCTCTTCTTCTTCAGCTGTAGTTGCTCCTTCGGTTGCAACCTCGTCTGCTACAATATCGTCCTGAAACAGGAGTCTCTTCCCATGTTTGTTGGTACCGCTGTTGGCATTTCGAGTCGTCCTTCCAGTGCTAGGAACACATTCGTTTACTCCAGCCAGCTTATTCCAACCAGTGCCACTTGCACTAAGCTTTGCTATTTCACTGCTAGCTGATGGCTTCCATTTGGTGCGTTGTGTGGGAGTTGTCATAGTGATATCTTCAGGCGAAACGCAGATGTTGAATTGCCGCTAACTAATGTGCGCTGAGTGAAGCTTCTTCATTCTGACGAGTTGTGCAGGGTCCAACGAGTTGAAGATTTGGCTCCAAAATGACGACTCGGCCTGCTCTAACGGATTTCATTCATGCTACATACAATCGAAAGACTTATGCACAGAGGTGCGCGAAGCTAGAATTCACAGAGGAAATAGCGCGAACCAAGAATCCGGCGAGTTTTAGAATATTACCACCCATCGAAATTCCAAATTCCGTACATATGCAAAAGATCTTATGTTTCGAACGTCACTATTTTTCGCAGACTAAAGCTGGCTTACATCCTGGGTTCGACCACCTTAAATAGGAAAATCCTGTAAAGTTTCGAGTCGAGTGTCATTTTTCATGGGTGACATCACAGAACAGAATTCTGATTGAAGTTCGATTCGATTCGATTCGATTCGATTATTCGGATTGATTCGATTGAATTCATCTATCTACATGTAATTCGATATAAGGGGGTTTAGAGTAGGGAAATTAGCTACAGAAGCCAGCCGGGACAGTCGAAATTCAGGACTAGGTTCTGTGGGATCAGGGGCAAGAAATGGAGGACCATTACGGGGGGCAAAGGGTTTGGCTGATTGATTCATCATTCCAAAATCTCAATAATGGCAACAAGCACCTTCCCTCTGACCCCCTCCAGCCCCCCTCCCCACAATGGCTAGACAACCTCCTTCACACAGCCTTCACACTTATACAATGCTTCAATCTGCACCAAATGCCCTCCTTCCCCTGACTGACAAACACTACACCCCTCCACTCAACCTCTCCACTCAGCTCGGCAACCATCTCCTCAGGTCTATCTCCATTGCTTCCACCACCATTTACTCCTCTGGAACTACAGTACGCCTACAGATCCCTTACTGGCTTGTTTCACCCACAGCCCCACAGTACCACAACACTTCAGTTGATCCATTAGCGCATCCAAACTTGCGTGACTTAGCCATCCTACACCTTACTAGCCTTCTAATCCCATAGTAGTCCATATACGTACAATATATATGTACATGTGCATGTGCGTACTGGTATGCATAACATAAATATTATTCATTCCAAGATCTCTGGTGCTCTGGTTGTAAGATGTGTTCTGGTGGGGATACACCATGTGTGCCTGTTTAGTCAAATAAAACAAACCCCAGCCAAGGGTGCAGAAAGAGCCCCAGTCTCACTTTAGGCAATCCTAACAGACGGGCAACAAGCCATTTTGTCCAGTGGTATACAAAGCAAAGCACTCCATCAGGGAATGTCTTGAACACCTATTTTTAATCCCTGGGCCAACACAGCTTTCACCACGGACAGACATGCCGACGGGCATAATCGGAACCTGTGTGTGTCTCTCTTGACAGACACAGTTTTGAATTCGAGATCCAGAAATGCTTGTATTTCGGCATCCGGAACTTTCCGGCCATGCGGATGTGGGCCTGACCAGCCGGATGTATGCATCTCTGTGATCTTGCTGGGAGAACCCAAAAGAGTCTTGGAAAAATAGAGGTAGTAATGAACCATGCCACTTTTCTTGGGGCTTCTTCGGCATGTGATTTGCCAGTTATTGTTCTGCATGTCGTTCCACTCCATGTCTAACCAAGATGAATAGAATCCCTTGGAGGAACAGGCGAGATATCCAATACCATCACTACTTCCACGACTATGATGTAAACGTCCAATTTCAGTCAAACCCTTTTCAATTATTGTTTTCTGGCTCGTTTCTTCCCACTTCCAACCGGAATGCCAATCTCGGTGCAATGGGACATGCTCGGAATAATAGATGTAGTCATCTGTATCCAATGCACACAAGCTCATGTCCAATGTTGTTGAATAATCTTTCTTCTTTGGGTTTTGTTGTCGTTGAAATTGGGGAGAATCACCCACAAGGAAATGTCGGCACTGCATCCCACAGTATCGGAATGGTTCTCCCCGACAACACGAACAGGGTTCCAGCACTGCCAACCCACTAAAGCTTGCAATCAGTAGCAACACTTCCACTCCCTTGAGGGCTGACAGATTACTACTCGAGTTGTTGTCCTGGATGCATCGTTGGACTTGTTCCACTCGAGGGCTACAGACAAGGATTGGGAAATTCTTGCGCGACCAGTGGGTAGGTGGAGGGTCAGCTAGGAGGTAGCAGCTTTCCATTCTTCTTTGTTGCACACTGACTTGATGAGAGAATTCTGTGAGGAGACCAGAAAGCCGCGATGCTCGTGGCTTTGTGATGGCACAATGGATGAAAGCGACGAAAGATCCAAGGATAAGCCAGTGGATCGGCCTTACGGTCCGGTACCGTACCGTGTTGAGAAGATCCAAGGGTTCAGCGTCTCGGCAAACAATACGGAAGCAGAGAACACTTCTCACGGTCCCTGGACCCTTTGAGCAAGAGAAGAAGCCCCAACAGCACTGGCACGGCTACCGGTAGTAGTTAGTAAAATGAACCCGCCGCAAGAGGAAGAGCAGCAGGAGCACACGGAAGGATCTCCTCGAGAACCGCTCCTTCCAAAGAGAGATGATGAAGGTCAAACTGGAACGATAGAAGGACTACAGACGAAAACAACGGCCAAAATAATAATCAAGACGGCAACGATAACTCGGATGAGTCCTCTCCCAGTGAGTCTCCTCCCAGTGCTGCCTTGTTGGGACTGTTGACTCTGGCACTGGTGTTGGTGGGTTTGGGTTTGGTAGTCTGGGTCTGTTTTCTGCCGCTCTGGATCTGGTTGTTGTTGCTAGTGTCACTGCATCACATCGACCACACGTGGATGCTTCTATTCTCTGTTCTGGGCGTCAACGTGCTCCATCTCTGGGGGCTCTGGACATCACCCTTGTATTTGTCATGGCAGCGCACTCTTGTGTTGCCCTTTCGACGACTGCTGTTTCCGTTGGTGCCACAAATTGCTCGCATCGAAAGCATTCGAGAGCAAGAAACCACACAGTATTACACTGCTTCACAACATGTATCATCATCAAGTCCGTCGTTTCGAAAATCGGTACGACGACACTACCGTCGCATGGAGAAAATCTATCAACGACACCATATTCGTCATGTCTGTGTGGATGCCGAACGACAGTTATGTTTGCAACAAGTGCTTCCCATTCTGTGGCAACATCAGCAACGCGCCACATCCAGTAGCATGCCGATGGATGAGTTTATCAAACGGACCTTGGTCGTCACGGTGGTACCCGATGGAATACTCGATTTGTATTATACACCACAAGACCAATTGGTGGCGGTCCAATTTTCCATTTGGCAAGCACCGCATGTCTGGCACTGGTTCATGTACTTTTGTGACACCGGACATTCGCAGGCGGGAATATGGTGGCACGGAGCCTTGTTGGCCATGCAACGGGGACACGTCTTGGCACAGCAAAATCAACATGATGTTTGGGTCAATGCCCAAGTGCATCAGCAGGATAGCAAGTCCCATGCGGGGTATGCGGCTGCTAGTCACACTCATCTAGATATGCTCTCGGACCTGTATCCGTGGACGTTTACACGACAAGTTCCAGAGAGTGTTCAGCAACTACGATTGTGGGATTCACCTGCCGAAGCTGCAGCGTCTACCGAAGATGCCGCAGCCTCGGATACTGCTGCTGCTTCATCAAACTCACTAATACGTCTAGCTGGTTAGCTAGGAAGATCTGTGGGTGTGCAGCGCTGAAATGTTCCCAAACTCAATTTTCATATTCAATATTGTATGTATGCTTCCCCATACGGCGAGACTCTTGTTGGGGGTCCAGCCCCAGCTAGCATATACACCGATCACTGCAAGGGGGGTCGAGCCCCGGCTACACTATACAGCAATCAGCGAAAAGATGGGGTTTCTTCCGTGTGGCTGGTCAATCACTATAGGTTGCTTGGAAAGGGATACCGGTAGTGTATGACAGAGCCAGCACACTCCAGCATTGTTTAGCTGTACTTACACATTAGAAAGGCAAACGCCAGACCTACGGGTAGTTTTCCTTGAGACCAATGGTTGGTTGGTTGGATGTACCGTATTGAATGTTCTGTTTGTTGGGCTTCCTGATTCTGTGTCGCTGGTCCACCACGGTACCGTACGGTACCTGGTACCGGTAACGAAGAACCCGTTCTGCACCTTTTACTTTTGTGGTTGTGATGGCCCGTTGTGTTTCAAACTGCATATTCATTCGGTAAGAGGAAAGACAGCAGACCCTTTCATGCAGTAGTCTACTGGTAGCTAGCTAGGAGTAGCCACATTTACCGTGCCAAGAGCACAGAGGCGCACTTCGATCGTTCCAACGGATTTGGCTCGAAGTCGCGGGCTCGTTCGCTCAAATGGCACTTTTTCCACGCAATTCAAATGCATTTCACGTTTACATGCAAATAAAATGAAAAACCAAGACTCAAATCAGAAAATAATCAAAAGCAAGTCTTGACACACAACGGCTGTTCCAGCGTTTCAGCCTCATTTTTTCGAGTACTGGACCCCAAGACAACGAAGGAGGTTGGACAAAGACCCTGACACAGCTCTTGACACAACATTACTGTAGCAGTTAGCTGATGTGACCATGGAGATTGACGCTTTTTCTCCTGGCAACAGCAGTCGTTTGCTGCCCATCCCAGAGCCACTGGAGCTACTTCATACCAGTATTGGACCTCCTTCGCCATCGGAATACCCCAACGTCTTTGACGAGTCCAAGGACATGCTACTGTCGGCCATTCTCATTTATGGAGTCATTGATTTGCGGACATTGGCCAAGCAGGGACTGTTGGTGGATGCGAATACTGGTAGTAGTGACTGTTATCTGCTTCAACAGTTGCTGCAACTTCCCATTTCCGCCAAGGATGTGGTGCGCTTGGTGGCGCGCCATCGCAAGCAGATTGAAGAGCACATTGGCCGCGACTCGACCGAGCTCTACTTGGATGCCTTTGATGCCATTCAGTCTTCTTCGAGTTCAAGGGAACTCGAATTGGAATTCCGACGAGGACAGGTATCTCTGGTGGATTTCACCGTGTGTGCTGTGCAAGATGACAATATCGAGACCGAACTAGTCTATGCCATTTGTGTCGACACGGCACGGAGACGCATCACAGTCATCTTTCGGGGATGTTCGACCCGCAAGGATTGGACGATATGTGCCACGAACATACTCAAGGAACAACTCAATCCACTGTTTCGATTGGATCTAGAAAATCAACAACCAGAGTACATTGCCATTCACTCGGGATATTGCGACTACTTGTTCAATGCCAACAATCAAGCCAGTGGTGTGAGCAAATTTGAAGAATTGGCGACTCGGCTGGAAGCATTGCAGCAAGAATACCCTGGATATCGAATCTACGTGACGGGACATTCCCTGGGGGCTGCTCTGGCGACCGTTTTTAGTTTTCAAGCCGCCGCCACGGGTCGTCCTAAACAACAACAGGATGCTATATCGGTCATCAATTTTGCCAGTCCCATGGTGGGCAACTTGGCGTTTGAAACGGCCTTTCGACAGCTAGAAGCAGAGGGCAAGATACGATGTTTGCGCATCACAAATCATTTTGATATCTTCACACAGCTGCCAGACCGGGGGAATTGGCTCTATGTGGTAGCCTGTGCGGCTGGATTCCATCTCATTGCCTATGTGGCTTGGAGCTTGCTATTCTTCTTGTGCTTTCAAAACAATGTGTATCGGCACGTGGGAATGGATTTACACATTTACAAACAACGGCAAATTCCTGCCTGGCTCAAATGGAACAAGGTAGCACCACAGAAGCAACAACAACAACAACAACAACAACAACAGCCAAAGTATTCTTACAAGGTCAAGCATTCGAGAGGGACGCCAGATAGCTTTGCCTGGAGGGTCGCGTTGGATTGGAAGAAACACTTTAAACAAGCGGTGCAACGGCTAGTGATGGTGCCGTTTGTGGTGGATTTCAACACCAATCACAGTGTCGAAGAACATTTGCATCGCCTGACGGGTCTTGCGGGCGAATTGGAGGGGGTTTATTTGCAAGACTTGTACAACAGAAAGACACCGACCATGTCGTCACCGACATCTGTAACAAGTCCCTTGGCAGGTGTCACCAACTGTTGTGCTGCAGATACCTTGTCCGATACATGGTAGAGGGAGAAAAGAGCATCGCAAGTCGACTACTCCAGGCGTCCGGTTCGCGCCAACAAGGCTACCGTAGCACAATGCAAGCGACGCGAGGAAAAACCAAAGTCCACCGGGCCAATCTCTCACACGAACGTGATTTCGATGGTATGGTGCATGCTTATCATGGCGGCATTTGAGTTACGCAGTGTCACGGCCTGCCACCCAACTTGCTATCGTTTGACCCAACATACTACCCCGTTTGGACCTTTTCAGTTTTGACTCGAGGCTCTTGAGAGCCTTGCTGGACATTGGATCATCATCAAATAGTTGATTGCGAGTGGCCACCTGGATTGCTTTCCAGTAGTAGCCATCGGCCTTGGCTTTGTCTCGCTCCTCCAAATAGTAACAAATGCCGGTGGAGAACAATGCCACAAAGTAGGCTTCATCTTCGTTCGCTTCCTCTTGACATTGCTCCAGGTATTCTTCGAAGCAAGCCAATGCAGACGAAATTTCACCTTTCCGAAACAGAAGAATGGCTTGTTTCACACGTACGATAAGATGAAACTTGGGTGATAGTTTGAAAGGCACTGCGAGGAAAACCGTGTCATAACGAATTAAGCTGTTGTGATTCTCATGCATGGTCGTCTCAGAAATCAAGCTCCTCCACAAATAAATTTTACTCTTACCTTCCTGATAATAGTATAGCGCTTGTGTCTCGTCTCCGGCCTTGCAATGAAAGTCTCCCAAAGCCACCATAGCATCTAGTTCTAGCATTAGGAGCATCTGACGTTGCTCCTCTTCCTTGGGTAGCACCACCGACAAGGCCTCTTGATACGCTTCGAGAGCTTGATCATTATTAGTTTGTGTCTTTTCGGGACTGCTGGAAGTATAGCAATCTCCCAAAGCGATAAATGTCCACGCCAACTGGATACGTTGTTCATCATCCTCTCGTAAAGATCTGGCAATTTGTAGACAATCTTCCAAGTAGGGCAACGCCATGTCTGGTTCCTGCAATCGAGTGTAGGCCATCCCAATCGCACGTGATGTTTCAATGACCTTTTCGTGCTCTATAGTCTGCTCCTCGTTGTGTTTTTGGAGCGCATATTTCCAATGCGTCAAGGCTTCCTGGAGCAATATGATGCGCATTGTGTCATCTTTTTTGATTCTATTGGCACGGAGCATTTGTGCATGACCCATGAGATACAATGCATCGCCGGCAGAACAATTGGTTTGGATTGCTGTAGACGTTTTTTGGGAGGCTCCTCCGCCAAAATTCCATTTGAGCGTTTTCCATGCGTGCTGAAGGTTCTCAAATGCTTCTTGTAGTAGTTTGTCGTTATCGTTATTATGGGTTTGGTCTGTTGTATTATTCGTTTTCGTACTCATGTTCAGGAGGGTCCTCCCCTTGCCAATGTAGCAGTCTGAATAGTAGCAGTTGGAACTGATAGGATGTTGCTGGTGCTTGTTATGAAACGTCCGCAGAATTTCCATGGCATCCTCGTAGTATTTCATGGCATCTTCTAGTAGACCCATGTCATTGTGAACATTTCCTAATTTCAGGCGCCAACACACTATCATCCCGAATGACTGCCGAACTGCCACGATAGTGAATACTCTGGAGAATCCGCAATCGGTCTTGGAGCGCCTTAGCTGCGCGGGGGAACAGTCCCATGGTCATGGCCAAGTCGGCAATTTTCTGGTTGGTCCACGCCATTTCAAATTCGCTTTTGGTGCGAAAGGCATTATCCAGTGTGAATTGCGGGTCCATCCATCGTTCCTCCAACTCGCGTAATTCCACTTCCAATTGCGAAAGTTGCCGTGTGTCTTCTTCACTAGTACTGGCGCTGGCGTTTGTCGTTGTCGTCGCGTAGACTCGGTGCTGTTTGTGTAAGAATGGCCTCGGCTTGTCCAGGCAGTTCTCATACAGACGGTCTAGAAGGATTTGTAGCTGTGGACTGGATCTTTTTTTCCCAAACAAATTCTTGACCGGTTCTGTTGTGCGTGTTGCGGCTGTCGTGGTAGTAACAATCGTAGAGCCACTCATCCTTCGGCCTTGGATGCTGAGCCCTGTCGGCAGTTCGTACGGAAAGAGAGTTGGCATTTGACTGGCAAACGGATCCACGTCCCCCAAGGCAGCAATCCAAGACGGCTGGTCTCTCCAGAGCCGATGAAGAACCTCTTCCTCATCGTTGCCGGAAAGGTCGTCATTATTTCGAGAGGAAAGTCTCTGCTGCTGCAATACTGACTCCTCATTGCTGGAAAGAGCATATTCTTCGTCCATCACATTCGTATACCGGTAGTAGCACGGCCTTTCTCTCATCTGCAAAAACCCGTGATGCTTTCGTCTGTGTGGAGCGCTCCAGGCGACAAAATATCCACGACTGACAAGAGACCAAAAATCTCTTCAACGCATGCCTTCGAGCTTCGACGCGCAGCCAAAGGGGCAGCACCCAAACTCTGTGACAACAAGAAGCAAACTCAGCTCCTTTAGAAGCCGACTTCTTCACCACATCGCTGCGCCTCTTGTTGAAAAACGCAACAGAGAATAGATATCTAACATTACTGTATAAGCAGACAAACAACTACCGGTGGCCACAGTGGCAATTGCAAAACGACCTACCACGAACAACAACCTCCAAGCAAGTCTCAAACTGTGACCCATCGGGAAAATTCAACAGTTCAGCTGGCTAATTGGTATCAAACACAGATCCGACTGGTTTGGTTTGGATATCAAACACAGATTCGATGGAGTTTTCTACGGTAATCAACAGTATCGTCTACGGTGATCATCATGAGACCACGTCAAAAGTAAACCTTCCTGTCTAGCTACATCAGCGGATGAGATTGCCATCGGCACCAAGGGATGGAGAACAGGGATGAAAAGCCGCAACACTCGCTTCAAGTGGAAGCGTATCCACTTGAAATGCCAGGCGAAAAATGTCAGGCCCGGAAAAATGAGTGGATCTTTTTCGTCTCACAAAACCAAAGCCCAAACAACAACACAACAAACAACAAACAATAACACAACCAAACAACCAAACAACCAAACAACCAAACAACCAAACAACCAAACAACCAAACAACCAAACAACCAAACAACCAAACAACCAAACAACCAAACAACCAAACAACCAAACAATAACACAACAAACAGCAACATCGAAAACCAATCCAAATAATCCAATCCCAATCCAAACAATCAATAGCAACGCGAAACACAACAGCCCTCAGATCAAATCTTCAGAACCTGCCACAAAGAAACGATAACCCAAACAAGCCAGCCATCAGCCTGACGTTCACCGCATTACGAAAAAATTATGAAGTTCCTACCAACCATTGTAGCTGTCTTTCTCTTGACTGCCCAGAGCCAAGTCAAGCCATCCCAAGCATACCTGAGGGTCAGGCTGGCAGAGGCTTCCTCCGAAGCACCCTCTCAAGCGCCATCTAGCATGCCCAGTTCGGCTCCAAGCAATCAGCCCAGCCAAGCCCCCAGTGCATCTCCAAGCAATGCACCCAGCAATTCACCCAGCAATGCTCCAAGTCAAGCTCCAACTGCAACCAAGGAGGAAGAACTCCCTTGGTGTGATGAACTTGATATAGAAGAGTCGGATATGCCCAGCACAGTCCCTTCTCAAAGTCCATCAGTGGCTCCTTCTCAAAGTCCCTCGATGACTCCTAGTGCTGTTCCTTCCCAGACTCCATCGGTTGCACCAAGCACCATCCCTTCATGGAGTCCATCGTCAAGTCCATCAGCCAGTCCTTTCTGGTCTTGGAGCCCTTCAGCCACTCCATCAGCCAGCCCATCCTCGGTGCCCTCTCAGGCGCCATCTCAAAGCCCTACTAACGATGTGGATGCCTGCATCTGTTCCACCAGCGCTCCTAGTCTTGCTCCGAGCAATGCCCCGTCATCTGAACCAAGCCAAGCACCATCATTGGTTCCAAGCATGGCACCTAGTGCAACTCCAAGCGCATCCCCGTCAGCTGCAATTTCCAGCATGGCTTCGGCAACTCCCTCTGCTTTGCCCTCTGCCATGCCTTCGCAAGCACCTTCTTCCATGCCTTCCCTGGCACCATCTGACTGTATCTGCCACTGTTTCTGCGCTGAAAGAGAACTTAGTTATGCACCAAGCCAAGCTCCATCTTCGGAACCCAGTCAAGCACCATCGTCAATTCCAAGCATTGCCCCAAGTACAGTTCCCAGTGCTTCCCCATCAGCAGCCCCTTCTGTTGCTCCTTCACAAGCCCCTTCTGTTGCTCCCTCTGCATCACCCTCTTCAATGCCTTCCACAGCACCTTCTGCCAGTGACATGTGCATTTGTCCAGAGCCAGAGAAGCCAGTGCGCAAGTGCCGAATACGCCAGAAAAAATCCTATCTTCGCCCAACCCAACCCCCTACTAGGAATCCAACAGCCAAGCCTACGACCAAGCCTATGACCAAGCCTACGACCAAGCCTATGACCAAGCCTACGACCAAGCCTACGACCAAGCCTACAACCAAGCCTACGACCAAGCCCACGACCAAACCGACAAAACCCCAAAACAGCAACAATAATCCTCGACCTCGACCTCAGTCGAACCCCCATCCTCACCCGCAGTCCAATCCACACCCTCACCCACAGTCCAATCCCCATCCTCAGCAAACAAACTCCCACACACACCCAAATGTGCATCACAACACCCATACAAATCCTCAACAAACAACAAAACCAACCAGCCCACCCAATGCACGCAATCCTCGCCCCCAAGGTCCGCATTCCAAGAAGCCAACCATAAGACCAACAAATCCTCCTTCTAAAACCCCACCAACATCAGTTGGCATCACTGACAAACCATCAAGGGCACCAGTTGAAATATCAGTCCACACTACCACAACAAACCCCCCACATCAAGTTGCCCATACCGCATCGCCTACTCCGAGGAACACTGCCAATGCAGTGCCCACTGCCAGTCCTACAACAACACCAACCACCAACAAACAGACCTTGCCCCCCACAGTTGCAAATAATACAATCACAAAGACAACGACGCAGGCCCCCTCTAATTCAAGCCCAACTAGTTTGCGAGGTTCATCAGAAACACCAACATTGAGCCCTTCAGAAGTACCAACAGCCACAACTTCTTCCCAAGGGCCAGCTTTGGAGACACCAACACAGTCAACAATTCCCCCTATTTCAACACCAACAGCTGCGCCAAACCAACACACTGTGAAGTCTCCAATTCCCACTGTGTCTCCTACTCAAGCAACTTCAAGTAGTTCACCTACACAATCCTCATCCACTGCCTCTCCCACTTTGGTTCTCACAAGCTTTCCAACTACGCAAACCCCTGCATCTGGTTTGCCAACAGTAGCTTCAAATAGTTCCCTGCTGAGAGCACCCACTGTACACCCCACTGGATCTCCCACTGGTACTTCCACTCAAAGTCTCACCGAGACTCCCACTAAAGTTGCTATGGGGACTCCGACAGGACTTCCTAATACTGGCACTCACACTGAAAGTCCGACAGGCACTCCCAGTGGAATCCCCACTACTTCTCCCACTTCCAGCCCCACTGAAAGACAAACTGTCAGCCCAACAACATTGAACCCCACAACATTGACTCCAACAGTGGCAAGTCGGCACCCTAGTGCTGCTCCAACAACAGGAACCCCAATTGCATCCTCCTTGTCAGATTCTCCTACTGGCACTCCAACCACTGTTCCTCCCAGTACAGGCTTGGATACTGTAGCACCCACTGGTGTACCAACCAGTCTGTTAATAGTTGCTCCCAACGCAACTCGAACAGGAACAAGTAGACCTTCTGATAGCCCCACAAGCCCACCAAAAGGTAGCCCCACTGGGCAAGCAAAATCCAGTATACCAACAGGCACACCAACCGGCACTCCAACCAGAACACCAACGGGGCACCCCACAAAGACAACAACTCAAAAACCTATTGCAAGCCCCATAACTGAAGGGCCCACAAGACAACCAAGCAAAACTCCAACCAGAAGCCCAATAGAAAAACCAACAGGTCACCCCACGTTGGGTCCAACTGACTCAGTCACAACCACCATACTTGTGCCAAACACAAACATTTCCAAAAAAACTGAAGCCCCAACAGCTTCTTCTACCAAGCCTCCTGTTACCATTATCACTCCTCTACCACAGACACCAGTTCCTACAGTCCTTCAAACTCCGCTACAGACTTCTTTCACAACTTTCGTGGGATCTAATCCCAAGCAAACTGAAGCCCCAACAGCTGCTCCTACCAAGCCTCCCGTAACCGTTATCACTCCTCTACCACAGACACCAGTTCCTACAGTCCTTCAAACTCCGCTACAGACTTCTTTCACAACTTTCGTGGATCTAATCCCAAGCAAACTGAAGCCCCAACAGCTGCTCCTACCAAGCCACCCGTAACCGTTATCACTCCTCTACCACAGACACCAGTTCCTACAGTCCTTCAAACTCCGCTACAGACTTCTTTCACAACTTTCGTGGGATCTAATCCCAAGCAAACTGAAGCCCCAACAGCTGCTCTACCAAGCCACCCGTAACCTTATCACTCCTCTACCACAGACACCAGTTCCTACAGTCCTTCAACTCCGCTACAGACTTCTTTCACAACTTTCGTGGGATCTAATCCCAAGCAAACTGAAGCCCCAACAGCTGCTCCTACCAAGCCACCCGTAACCGTTATCACTCCTCTACCACAGACACCAGTTCCTACAGTCCTTCAAACTCCGCTACAGACTTCTTTCACAACTTTCGTGGATCTAATCCCAAGCAAACTGAACCCCAACAGCTGCTCCTACCAAGCCTCCCGTAACCGTTATCACTCCTCTACCACAGACACCAGTTCCTACAGTCCTTCAAACTCCGCTACAGACTTCTTTCACAACTTTCGTGGGATCTAATCCCAAGCAAACTGAAGCCCCAACAGCTGCTCCTACCAAGCCACCCGTAACCGTTATCACTCCTCTACCACAGACACCAGTTCCTACAGTCCTTCAAACTCCGCTACAACTTCTTTCACAACTTTCGTGGATCTAATCCCAACAAACTGAAGCCCCAACAGCTCTCCTACCAAGCCTCCCGTAACCGTTATCACTCCTCTACCACAGACACCAGTTCCTACAGTCCTTCAAACTCCGCTACAGACTTCTTTCACAACTTTCGTGGGATCTAATCCCAATCAAACTGAAGCCCCAACAGCTGCTCCTACCAAGCCTCCCGTAACCATTATCACTCCTCTACCACAGACACCAGTTCCTACAGTCCTTCAAACTCCGCTACAGACTTCTTTCACAACTTTCGTGGGATCTAATTCCAAGCAAACTAAAGCCCCAACTGCTTCTCCTACGAAGCCCCCCGCAATCGTTATCACTCCTCTGCCATGGACACCAGCTCCTACAGTCCTTCCAACTCTGCACAGACATCTTTCACATCTTTCGTGGGATGTGCTAACCACATCATCTGCCAAACTGATGCCCAATGTGGCCCAACAGAAAAATGTGTAGCAAAGGGAGCCGTTCCCCAAGGTTCTTGGCCAGCACATTGCAGTGGAGCCGACCATCTCTGTCTTCCCAAGCAAACCGAAGCCCCAACTGCTTCTCCTACCAAGCCCCCCGCAATCGTTATCACTCCTCTCCATGGACCCAGTCCTACAGTCCTTCCAACTCTGCCACAAACATCTTTCACATCTTTCGTGGGATGTGCTAACCACATCATCTGCCAAACTGATGCCCAATGTGGCCCAACAGAAAAATGTGTAGCACAGGGAGCCGTTCCCCAAGGTTCTTGGCCAGCACATTGCAGTGGAGCCGACCATCTCTGTCTTCCCAAGCAAACTGAAGCCCCAACTGCTTCTCCTACCAAGCCCCCCGCAATCGTTATCACTCCTCTGCCATGGAAACCAGCTCCTACAGTCCTTCCAACTCTGCCACAGACATCTTTCACATCTTTCGTGGGATGTGCTAACCACATCATCTGCCAAACTGATGCCCAATGTGGCCCAACAGAAAAATGTGTAGCAAAGGGAGCCGTTCCCCAAGGTTCTTGGCCAGCACATTGCAGTGGAGCCAACCATCTCTGTCTTCCCAAGCAAACCGAAGCCCCAACTGCTTCTCCTACCAAGCCCCCGCAATCGTTATCACTCCTCTCCAGGACACCAGCTCCTACAGTCCTTCCAACTTGCCACAGACATCTTTCACATCTTTCGTGGGATGTGCTAACCACATCATCTGCCAAACTGATGCCCAATGTGGCCCAACAGAAAAATGTGTAGCAAAGGGAGCCGTTCCCCAAGGTTCTTGGCCAGCACATTGCAGTGGAGCCGACCATCTCTGTCTTCCCAAGCAAACTGAAGCCCCAACTGCTACACCTACAGCTTCCTCTACACAGAGTCCAACTTCTTCTCCAACTAAGGTACCCACCTCTGCCCCTACTTTGGTCCCAACCATTCCAGCACCTACTGTTGCTCCTACTTCTGCTCAAACAAAAGCACAAACTTCTGCCGCAACAAGGCCCCAACCTCCTCTCCTACACAGAGTCCAACAAGTACACCAACAAAAGCACCAACTTCCTCCCCTACTCAGAGTCCAACTTCTGCCCCAACCAAGGCCCCAACGTCCTCTCCTACACAGAGCCAACAAGTACACCAACAAAAGCACCAACTTCCTCCCCTACTCAGAGTCCAACTTCTGCCCCAACCAAGCCCCAACGTCCTCTCCTACACAGAGTCCAACAAGTCCCAACACAAACACCAACTTCCTCCCCACACAAAGTCCAACAGATGCGCCAACTTTTGCACCAACTTCCTCCCCCACACAAAGTCCAACAGATTCTCCAACAGATGCACCAACCTTTGCACCAACAGATGCACCCACTTTTGCTCCCACAGATGCACCCACTTTTGCTCCCACAGATGCACCAACATATTAAGGTGGCTTGTGACACTACACTACACCAGGCTTTTGAATTAGTATTAAGCATCAGGTCAGCCACGCAGGTTCCACCCACTGTGTTAGTACCAGCTAAGCAAACCAAAACTTAAACAGCCTTACTCCTCAAACTATCCCACAAAGCACCTTGTAGCTCTGAAGAAAAACATGCAACAAAACCTAGCTGGGATTGTCTGTAGGCTCTTGTGCCCCCAAAAGAGGTTTGATACAAAAGTTGAATCAAATCTCCTGGAATCTGCATTGAACAGCAGCGCTGATGCGTCCAGCCGACTTGTCCTTGCAACTCCTCTAGTTTTTGAATCGATTTCAGCTATCGCCGGTCCCTTGTTCCGCTATCTTGTTTCCTTGCTCTGCTCATTTCTTGCCCTGTTCTTCTAATATCTTGTCTTGCTGTGCTATCGCCTTCCCTTGCAATACCATGTCATGGTGCGATGCTATCATCCCCCCTTGCTCTGTAAACCTATGCGCCAGCACTGACAAGCGGTCGAGGAAAGAGGAGGACCACCCGTTCGTTGCAACCCAGGCGGCTGACCGCTGCCGTCAGCACCACTGTGCTCACACATTTTCGCAAAGGTTGGGGACAATCTTTCGTCTCGTCTTAAAAGCGGACGCACGGCTGCGTTCGCTTGGGAGTGGGCGTTCCGGACCAATGGCCTCGTTCCGGGGATCACCGTAGACGCAAATTGAGTATTGCCTACGGGTCCACGCCGAACCCGTCAGGCGTTTACCATGGTTGACACGTCCAAAACGATGGAAGCCAAACGACGACGAGGACGGGGAATATTTCCGTCCGCACGGGTGCTCAGAAAGCAAGTCTCGCCCTCCACTTTCGCAGGTTGGGTAAGGGGGGCTCGAACGCTGAACGAATATCTCTTCTTGCCTGGTAGCTGGCTCCTGCTCGGATTCTTGCTCTTGGATTCGTATCATTCCCGCTCATGACTTGAGTAGATCCAACTTGGTCTCATGTTCCTGCCAGAATGGGCAAATCGACCATTGGCGCGGAGAATCCATTGGGGGCAACCCCTACGTACCGGTTGGGCCCGAATAGCAAAGAAGACGGACACGAATTGGATCATTTGATTGTTGGGCCTGCCTGATTCGATTCGTTGCTATTCGTGACATCGTAGGTATGGTAATCCTTCTGGACCATTCCTAATGATGTAGTTAGCTAGTTTCCCTCCACTTTATTGTACAATTACCTACCGCGACTCCACCTGTAACGTTGTTATAGTTATTCATTTCTATTCATAAGCTACTAGAGCTAATACTTCTACTCAGCCAGGGACAGACTTTGTTCTCATGCTGTTTGAGCCCCCGCGGCGTTCTGGCTCAACCTTCCCCTCATAGGAGTACTCTTGACGTCTACTACATCCTTTTCAGGTGCTGCCAGGGAATCATCATCGTCAATCATGAGGTTCTTCTTGGAGGAGCTCTTCTTTGACAGCTTGAAACTGAAAGCCTTCTTCAAGGAATTCTGTTTCTTGAGTTTGGCCCTTTTGTCATCTTTCATGGAATGCAGATTTGCAAGGTTGCCTCTCTGAGGAGCACTATTTGCCCCTTCAGCATGCTTCTCTGATGCCCCCTGGGAATCATCGTCATCAAGCATTAGATTCTTCTTGGAGGAGCTCTTCTTTGACAGCTTGAAACTGAAAGACTTCTTCAAGGAATTCTGTTTCTTGAGCTTGGCCCTTTTGTCCTCCTTCGCAGAGTTCTGCCTTTGAAGGCTTCCTCTCTGAGGAGTAGTTTGGACCTCGTCGGTGCTATCCCCACGAGGAGCACTTTCGACCTCCTTCTCCGACTCGTCGCAGAGCGAGTCGTCATCGAGGTCGATGCTCTTGTTACTCAAACTGCGCACGCTCGACATTCTTTGGGGAGGACTTGACTCTTCCACCGAAGCAGCGTCGTCGTCATTGGCTCCGTCATGGGTTTTGCCACTGCTGATTCCGCCCAAGGATTTCATAGATTTCCAGACTCCCTTGACGAGGCCTCGTTGAGACTTGCCATTGGTGTCGGCCATACTCGGTCTTGGGTTGCTACCCAACAACCCGGGTCTGGGCTTTGGCGTCACGGGAATAGGTTCATCCTTGGTCGATGCTGAGGTTTCCGATTCATCTTCGGCTGCCTTTTCCAACTCTTCCAATGCGCTAAAGCTCATACCAAGGCTGCAAGTGCTTTGACGGATACTGGCTCTCGTGTGCATGAACTTTGGGTCGGGTTCGTTGTTCAGCTCGACGAACATATCCACCTCTTTTAGTGAACCAAAGGAGTCAGCATTCTCACTAAAGTCGTAGTTGGAAAAGCTATTGTCATTGGGGGTTTCGTGAAAGTACAGCGATTCTTCCGTCATCAAGTCGTCGGGGTTTGTTTGAATCGTCATGGTTGTGGAAAGTTCGTTTGCTTGCAGTGGAGTGTATTGTATTGTGTCTCTGGTGGCTCGAGGCACTAGATGGTAAACCGTTGCGCTTCGTTTTTGAAATTGTGAGGTATTGGCGGAGGATTTGCTGTGACCGCACAGTCGTACCGTAGGTGTCGATGTTAAATTTTCAGATTGGCAAGTATTGCCTGGCAAGCAGTTGCTAGATTGTTTTCGAGGGCAGCGATCGGCTCTGCTCACATGGCGGTCCAAGTCGCGTGGCCTACTAGCTAGAAGGTCATACTGTACATGGAGTAGTCGTCGCTAGCTATTGCGGTGTTCGCAACAATCACAGGTAACGACAACACAACAGCTAATGGTCCATAGATGGGAGCAAATTCCACGCTTCAGCGGCAATGCTACAAGGAACCTCCTCTACTCCTCCTCTCTTGTTATATGTAGAATGATCTCAATCTCACTGTAGATTATCTAGCTTACTCTTTTTCTGTCCTCCTCCAGCTGACGATCAAACTGGCAGAGAATTCCTTTACTACAGTGAGTGAGGTCATCTCCAAATGGAGTACTGGCATTCAAGTGGCAACCGACCTCAACGGAGAAGATTCTGTCTGAAGCAACCGATAGGTGCAGCTGTGGGCTTGCAGAGGACTCGACTCCCCTTGACAGGAGAGTGACCATGGGCATGCACCAAACAGTGATCCTTCCCTTCCGGTATGTCCTACTAGGTAGGTACGCACCGGTACGTACCGGTACCACCTGCGCCACAGAATCAAACAGCCAAACTGGCTTGACGTTTCCACGCCCCACGATCCATGCAGAGCCACTCGCAAGCAAAAACAATTGAGGACAGAGATATCGTTCGAACAAAATGATTCATTCCTTTCAATCGTCGCTAGCAAGCGGAGAAGCATCCTCACAGGGTGTTGGAAAGCAAGAACTCTAGCAAACGCGTTGGCTCAGCTTTGAACCAGCCTTCCAAAGAGGCTCCAAAGATTTCTTGAAAACTGAGTGAGTTGACAAAGGTTTTGTATCCAAGGCTTGGAGGAGGGGACTAACTGTCGTACCGGATAGTGTCTTTTATGGGTAACTTGAGAATTGATGCTTCCCTGGCCGTGAAGGTGGTAGGAACAAGCCACGTGGTGCCATTACAGTTGTTTTACTGCCCCCCCCCCCCAAAAAAAAAGGGACACGATCAGTAGTCTAACTGTTGTTGTCTATCGGCTTGCTTTTGTGAAGGATCACAAGAGGCACCAACACCATTCCGATGCTGTCTAGTACATGTAGAGACGCTGAGTTGTTGGCGACACATCGGCAGCGTAGGCAAACCCTTCCAGTTTCGTACCGGCGGGATGGGTCAAGCCGCCTAACCGGCTTCTTTCTAATCCATTGATCTCGATCTCCTAAACCAAGACGGGTTACGGAACCAGTTTTGTTTGCACTTTTAAGATATTTTATGTTTCATACGATTTTAGCAAAAAGTGACTGAATTAAGTAGTTTTACTCTTGATCAGCACAAACTGCCGAATCGCCAAAACACAGGCTTTACTCTGTGTAACTTTTCGGTTGTTTGACTTTTTCATCCCCCTGGGAATCATCAGTGCTTGGGCTATTGTGGTACTTATGAAATCGAGTTTATGTCGGCATGCTCCGTATATTTCATTGCAGGAGTTGATCAGGTTTTCTGGCGATTCTCTGGATCGTTTCAGTATCTCGAGTCGCTCCCTGTTGCATAGGCTGCAGTGTCGTGTCCCGAAGGTCTTGACAGTGCTGATGGGGTTGCCTTGCCATATGATGCTAATTTCGATGCTGTTCCTTTGAATGTCGCCGTTGAGTCGGAATGGTGAAGGAGATGCGAAGTTTTGGAATTCGTTGGCGAAGTGTCTTGCGTATGAATCTGACTTGCGTTTTCCGTAGAGGAGACGCATGACGTCGGTGAAGTGTTGGTATGTTCGTTCTTTGACGTTTCATTGTTTATTAAGTCTTCTTCTGGTCCCCTCCAAATCTTTGACTACTGCTAGCTAGCTAGTACCTCGCATTCTCGCAGCGTACTAGCTAGTACTTTCCATTGAGTCCGGCTTCATTGTCACTTGACTTCCGTTTCTTCTGCCAACAGGATGCTGTTCGACATCGGAATCGGTTTTGACAACTGTAGTAGTAGTGACCATTTCTTGTTGTCGCCGTGGTAGTAGCAGCCGTCTTCGTTCGATCCCGTCTTCGTTCGATCGACTGGTGGATCCAGACAGTGGATGCAATTGGGAATCCACCACCAATTTCTTCCTTTTTGCTGGTATTACCGGTGTAGATTCGGATGCCTTGGGCTTCTTGGTTTCATGGGTGGTGCCATTATGAAAGGCAATGGAGGTTGCGGCCTGGGAAATGGCTTTCACCACTACCACTGATGCCAGAAAGTCAAAAATCAAGAGAAAACGGCAACCTCCAGTTCGCTAGCTCCTGAATAGTTACACTGTCACCGAATGGACTTCTAGATAGAATGGCTGCGACGGGCACGTCAATATTAACAATGTTGGTATTGGGAGCATCTTCTAGATGTGGCTATGAGTGTGACAGAGTGCATCTACTTTAGAGGAGGGAGGAGTGACAAAGAAAAATGATGTGTTGTGGCTTGTTTTGGATGTGATGTTGTTTCATGCAGGACGTAGACTCTCTGGTACTGGTACCGGTGGTACATGTAGGAAGAGAGATCTCATTAACCAGTGCGGTACGGGTACAGGAAGCTTCCATTTCATTGATTCAAACGCGAGCCGAGCTACTTGGTACATTTCTACATCAGCCAGCTCTCGTTGAAGTGTACCAGAAAAGCCGGCACGCGTTTGAATCAATAAAATCGAAGCTGCTCGTAGCCAATACCGTTTCCAGTAGAAAGGTTCCTGACTGTTCCGTATTAATAGCAGTTTCCGTGGTACCAGCAGGCAGCAGGGCCGCCACGCAGACGTCAAAATGTGAGCGTTTTTGACGGTTATTTTTCGGTTTTCGGAAATGGGAACCCGGAAGTGGTCATTTCGCGATTTGCCGCCAAACAGCAGAGCACCAAAGAATAACAAAGAACAAAGAAAAGATCAATTTTACCACCATGGCAACAGTGTTGGCCAAATGGTCTCTAGCTCTACCATTACATTGTTCTAGCTGAGTCTGTCAGAGGACTAGCTCCCCAACACACTCACAGAGCCACCCCTTGAAGGGACTCAGCTATCTCCAAGGTGTGTCATGGAGCTCAGCAGAGAATTCCTGGCTGGATTAGTGGTTGATCTCCTTGATGCCGACAAGGCAGACAATGTCTCTCCCTTCAAGGACTGTTGGTTGACCCTTGATGCCATCAAAGCAGTCATCTGCAAGAGATACAATGTGGACAATAAGGATGTGGCCACAGGGCAACTGTCAAAGGCAATGGATGGGATCCAAATCAGCAACAGCGACAACAATGGCAACAGCACGCCTCTTCACTTTGCACAGGCTGTCACATTCAAAGGATTCCTTATTGATGGCACCAAAGCAAAGAAAAAGAGGAGAAGGTTAATATTCCTCTCTAGATCTAAGGAAGCACCATCTCTTCCACTCAACAAAGAGGAAGAGTTATGGCAAGACTTACTCTTAAAATCTCATCAAATTGAGGTTGGCTCTCATCCTGACATTCTTGCCGTGAAATCATATGGAGAGAGATCCAGATCAACAAGGCAGCGATCTCCTAGTCTTGGAGAGATGGATGGCAAACTGGAGGCGGCTATGAGGCGACAGCCAAGGGGAACTCTAAATAGCCAAAAAGAAAGCAATAACTCCACAACTGTTAGCACCGGGAATTTAGGGGGAACAACCGTTGTAGATGAGTCGAACAAAAACTTACCGCAACAAAACGATGATGAGCGCAAGAGGCAGTCATCAGAGACGACACAAACTCCGCCACGATCGAAAAAGCAAAACAAGGAAAAGACACCGGTAGCGCACCGTCCTCGTACTCGCACCGACAGCCATCCCGTACCATTTGAGCCCACATCCGTCAACGGTGGTACTGCGGTTCGCCGTAGTCCCCGTGCTGCAGTTCGCCGTCGCCGTTCATCGCGGGAGTATCTAAGAGCGTTGGTTGGACACGTTGATTTAGAAAAGGACGAGCTCGGCGCTGACGACTCTCCGGCCAAAGATACCGTCTCCCAGCTTGAAGATACCGTCTCCCAGCTCAACGATGATGAACCAGCAGCCCAAGATGACGAATCCATGGCCAAAGATGACGACTCTGTGCCCAAAACAATTCCTGGTCCGTCAACTGCCAAAGACGACGACTCGTTTCTTGAGGATGCTTCGCTCTGTCGCAGTGAGGTTCCCTCCATCGCCTCCTTTGCCTCGCGGAAGCCGCAGCCGGAAGAAACAAAGTTTGATCCGAAGAGGCTCGAGTACGAAAGGTTTCGTCTTGTCTTCAAACCTTCACCGAAACAAACGGTCAAAGATTGCTTGGAAGAGCGCGTCGCGAAGCTTCGATCCGCCCTTGACGATTGGAGAGAGATGCCGTCAATCCTCGTAGGTACGGACCAGGAATTCGAAGAACTCTCCGTCAGTGCAAGACAATCCATCACGAACAAAGCAATCTTCGTCTGCCGAGCATACGAAGTGGCTCTCGACAGAATTCCCCGGTACTGGTGGTCTTGGGAAAGATGCGTTGAACAAGCTGTCGCAGATTGCCGAACTGGTGGAAATCGTGCATACAACCATTTTAGAGTGGTGTACGACGCGCAACGGATCTTCATGCGTTACGAGGGCTTCATGCCTCCACGAAGAACAAACGGCAAAGGAAGCGTTGAGTTTTTCAGTGTGTTCCCAGAAGCTCACATCATGCTGTATCGTCATTGCAAGAAGAACTTGGAAAGACTTACCTGCGAGTTTGCACAGCGGTACCTGATTGAAACCGTAGTCCCTCACTGCATGGAGAAGTGTAATGTCGAGCTTGCTCTCTCAGGAATCAAGCCACTCAATAAGGAGCAATTCCTGGCCATGGTTCGGCTCAAGTCCATCGCTGTCTTCACTGCATGGCGTTGGTTGCGGCTCCTGGGATTCGAGTACCGCGAGAACACCAAGACGTATTACACCGACGGTCATGAGCGTCCTGACAATGTGGCCTACCGCAAGAAGTTCATCAAACGGTACTTGGAACTCGAAGAATGCTGTTATCGCTGGGCGCAGGTGCCCGAAACTGCTGCCGAGGAGCTGGAAGC
Organism: Seminavis robusta; assembly: GCA_903772945.1. NCBI lineage: Eukaryota > Bacillariophyta > Bacillariophyceae > Naviculales > Naviculaceae > Seminavis > Seminavis robusta. The sequence continues at coordinate 51,368 of CAICTM010000604.1, forward strand.
GGAAGGATTCCTTTCGGCGGACTCAACTCACTATGAGACATACGAGATCGGAGAAGACGAAAACAAAGTTCAGATGCGCGAATACCACATTGACTCCAACCATGAAAAGCTCCTGCAATTCGTACCTGAGGAGCAGCGCAAGTTTGGCGGAGGACTCAAGCGCGACTTTGACTCCACAAATCAGCGTCCAGTCATCGTCATTGGACAGGACGAGTCTGTATTCATGCAGTTCATCGTTTCGAAGAAAGCCTGGAGCATTGACGGTGAGCAAATTCTCCGCAAGAAGAACGATGGCCAAGGTCTTCATGTCAGCGCCTTCGTCTCGGATGCCTTCGGAATGGATCCAGATATTTCGGATTGGCTTGAAGATATCAATGAGCGGCGCAAAGATTCTCAATACGTCTCCGAAGATGCCGCCAAAGTTGAGCTGGGAGACTCTCACAAGCTGCCGATTACCAAAGAGGCAGCGGATGAAATGTGCAAATCCCCGTTCATGCGCTGTATCCAAATCGGCCAAGGACACAACGGTTACTGGAATGGCAACCGAATGAAGATTCAGTTCGAAGATGCCGTTGACAGTGTCAAGGAGATGTTCCCAGGCCATGATTTCGTCTTCCTGTTCGACCAAAGCAGCGGCCATACAAAGAAAATTGACGGAGGCTTGGACGTCAACTGCATGATGAAAAATCATGGGAGCAAGACACATATGCGGGAAACCACACTTGGCGAGGGATGCATTGGATCGTTCGGTCCATCGCTGTATCAAGTGGGAGACGAACAAAAGCTCATGTGGGAATCCGACGAGGAAAAGTTGGAGCCAGGCGACGGTCCTTGGTATCTCACTCCCGAAGAACGGCTGGCCCAGCGGTTTGACGTCTTCCATGAAGACGAGATCAAACCCAAGACTGCCGCACAACTTCGCAAGGAAATCGCAGCTCATCGCAACGTCGATTCAAAGACACTTGATAAGGGAAAGGGCTGCTTGAAGAAACTCCGTGCCGAAGCGGAAAAGGATGGCATTTCATTGAACACAGTCGTCAAATCCACCAAGAGCGTCCCAAAGACCGTCAAAGAAATGAAGGCAGAATACCAAGCCGCCGGTAAAGAGTTGCCGCAAGGCAATCTCAGTAAGAGTGCTTTGCAAGAGCGCCTAGCAGAGGCGGGACTTGACATTTACAAGGAAGAGCCACGAATCAAGACTTTTGGATGGGTTGGTCGGGCAAAGGGCCTCAGTCAGGTCCTCTGGGAAACGGGATGGATCAACGAAGAGGAATATGCGGACAACAAGTACCACAAGGAACCCGCAAAAGCCGACTTGGATGAAGATGGCAACATCAAGGAAGGACATGAACGGTGGATCTTGTCACGGCTCATGGCGAATCGTCCTGACTTTGCCAGCGAAATGACCGATCTAGAGTTCCTTGCGCAAAAGCTCTCAGACGCAAACTGCAAGGTCACCGTCGTCTTCACGCCAAAGTACCATCCAAACATTGCCGGCGAAGGAGTCGAAGACAGTTGGGGCTTCGCTAAAAGATACATTCGCCGTATGCCAATGGACCGTCGGATCAACTTCAAGAGTTTCATCGCAGTTGCCAATGAGGCTCTCCGAATGAATGATGCCGCAAGAACCATGCGCTTCCGCCGCAAGTGCAGGAAGTACATGCTTGGATACCAGTCAATCAACAACGAAGTCATGCATGTGCCGGAAGAAGGAAGCACAATGTCCTTCAAGGATCAGCTTGACAAATTCGCCAAGGAGTATTACAAGCCCACCGCAGCGCAGATCGAAGAACACAGCTTGAAGATTACCAAGCGCAAGCGTCGAAAGAAAACAGATGGTCCCAGTATCACTCGCCGCAACTTCAAGACAACAGCAGATATGGACATCAAGGAAGCCTATATCTTTGGCTTTGATCGGATCAGGAAATCAGAGTTGCAGAAGCAACAACTGACAGTTGAGGAGCGCTTGGAGATATCTAGAAAGGATGTAGTAGACATGTCTTCCATTCTCAAGAGTAAGGCTGCCCATAGATCCAACTTGGACACCGGCTTGGGCTCCATTGAAAATGAGTTGGAGATCTGTCTGGCCAAAAGGTTTGTTGTGGAAGATGGAGAAGTTGTGGATGTGGAGTCTGGTGACACTGAAGATAACACTCCTTTCTTTGGTTGGGATGAAGAAGGAGGAGAAGAATAGATAATACATAGTAGTAGCCAGTCAATATGGCAGTCTTCTTGTTGTTCCTGCGTCGCGCCGTTCGTTCGTTCGTTGGCTCCGTGAAGAGGTTCCGTGGAAGAGCCAGTGGAAGAGCCAGTCATAAGTCATCGATCCGTCGAACGGAAGTCCTTCAAGCGCCATTGTCGCTTGTTGTTGCATTAACCGTAGCCGCTTGTCGTTCCAGTAGTAGTCGCTTGTTGTTTCATTAGCGGTAGAGGCGTCGTCGTTCCGTGGAAGAGGAGGCATCATGGTGGCTCCGTGAAAGAAGAAAGAAGTCATCGATCATCGATCCATGTCGAGCGATCCGTCGAACGATCGAACGGCTGCTGCTGCCGCTACCAACCAACCAAGAGGAGCCTGTCATGGTGGTGAGTAGTAGCCTTTGTTAAGAGGAGTAGCCGCTGTAAAGAGGAGGAAGCATCATCTTGATAGAGGAAAGATAGAGGTATCGATCGAAATAATAAAAGAAGAAGAGGTGTACGAGTGGCTTGGATCGATCCGAGTGATGTCAGTTGAGATTAAGGTTAAGGATATATGTCCCTTAAATCTTTAAACGGAAGCATGAGTTCGGATTGCGAACGTCGTACCGGTAGCCGGCTTGCGTTTGCGTCAATTGATCCGAGTCTGCTGGTATTCCAGGGACCACCCAGGATGGAGGATGGAACCTGTCTTGAGCAATGGAACCAGTCTTCTGGCTGGTAGCAGGTCCTTGATCGGCACACTTCGTCGTGCATCCGCCTCCTTCCATCTCATTGTGTTTTGTTGTTGAGCTCTGTCATTCTAGCTAGCTAGACTAGAGAGACCAAAGAGACTACCAAGTCTGCGAGGATCCGGAGGCACCATTGTTAGCTTGAAGATTGGACTTCTTTATTTGAATTAATTATACATATCGACGCGACAATGTCAGCTACCACCGACCAACCTGACCATGCTACTTCGGCAGATCCAGATCAGGTCCATCCACTCCCCGAATCGATTCCCAAATTATTGACTCGATCGTTTCTGGTATTGTCGGTTCCTACCGATGCCTGGGTCCAACTATTTTCGGATCGAATTGTCTTTGGGGTGAGTCAATTGGATGGCAAGATTGGGACGTATCTGCTGTGCGAGGCCGTCACAACGGAAGCCAATCTGCGACAAACCGAGTATCACTTGTCGACACTTCTGGGGAGCCGGTCGGATGATTCCATGGGGGGAGTGTATGCACGGACACTGCACGAGCGATTGCGGGGAATTAATAATATTGCAATCAATAATAAGCCACCCGTGATTCTGTTGGGCATTGCATTGGACAAAGACAAGGGCAACGATCCCAAAATGTTCAAGCTCCTCGTGGATCTGCTGGTCGACATGTATGTGGATGCCATACAAGAGAAACCCGAATAGAAAAGGCACGACAATCCAATCAATCAATCAATCAATCATGAACTTTAATTTTGGCTTGATCATTGGTACTAAAATTGGAAAGCATTTCTAATGTCCATAAAGAGCCATAGAAACCGACTATTTGAAGCAGGAATGCTTTGTTCTGGGGAGTAGCTACAGTAGTTCTCTCTTTCGTCGTTACGATAATGACACTTCTCGTGTTAGATGCAAGATCGCAGCAATCAAATCGCCACGGGATAACCTCATGGAGCTGTTGGTGTCACTCGGCAAACCCGACTCTCGCACAATGCCAGGTCCGTTTGTGTGGCCTCAAAACCAGAGCTAGCTAGACTCGACTCGACTCGACTCTGCAGGACCCGTATCCTGCTCCAACATTTGCACAGAAGTTTTCCCCGCAGAAGGAATGTTGCCAGAGAAGTTGTTGCTCCAAGGTTGGGCCTCTTCAGATCTGTGAGCTTTTGGCGCAGCTCATCAGTGATTGGAAGGGACCCTGCCAGCATGATATTTGCAAGATCAACACCGTACCGGCAGTAGACTAGTCAAACGAGTTTTCGCTCATGAAGAAGCAGGAAATCCGAAGTTGGTCAGGATGCCCTGTAGGTATCTGCATCAAACCAAGGAAGTAACTGCATAAGCTTTGCATCTAATATTAATTAATAGCCTCTATTTCCTAATTTTGCACAATACCTTGGAACTCTTTCCACAAAACCAAAGGACAACCTCAATGGTGAACAAAACCACAAAAATGGTGAACCAATTACTCACTTCGCTAGCTAGCTAGCTAGACAGAGGATGATGGCTGGAAGGACGAGGAAGAAGGCTGGGATGCCTGCCAGAGCAGCATTGCTGCAATGCACGTCACAGAACTTGACACCGTAATGCGGCGGATCCATAGCTGAGCTCGTTTGGCAACGCCGTTGACAGATACACCAAGATCTACCTCGGCTTCCAGCTTGAAGACTTCACGCAAGAATTGATCCAAAAGGTTGCATTTGCGATTCATCAGACTGATGAGACGTCGTAGCAAAAGCACGATAATGACCAGAGAGCAATGGAAGGAGTAAAGGACTGTCATGTTGTGGACATGTGCCAACTTGAACGAGGACACAGTGAACAAGCCATGCCTCGGAAAGAGTACAAGTACAAAGCCAATCCAGGCAATGCAAGCAACCAATGCGCCAATGGCCAAATGCCCCAAGCATAGAAGAGAATAGGCAAACCAGATTCCATAAGATTCCACGCTGTCCACCTTCTGAATGAAGGGAACAATGGAATTTCGTGCTCGCAGCAAGCTTTTGGTCTTGTGTTCCTCTGCTGATGCGGACACTATCATGCCTTTGATTTGGGAATTGATGTCCTTGTCCATTTGATCTCTGATTTCCCGGAAAAAGTTGGGTTTTTCGTTGGCCATTTGCCGCATTTGTTCAATGACATCTCGCACTCGTACAGGCTCCTTGGTAGTTGGGACACATACATCATTGTGGCAGCCTGGACATCCCTTGAAGAGAGCCTCCGCACGGCAATCATCATGACCTCCCACTCCCTCACCACGGTGCACATTGAGCCCACACAGCTTGCATTGGAGTCCTTGGGACCAGAGGCCAACTAACAGGCCCTTACAGATGTCACAATTGGTTGGTTTGGTGTACGTGTGTTCCTCCAGTAAATGAGCCAATTCCTGCTCCTCGTGTTCCTCATTGGCGCCAATGGCTTTGGGCAGGGTTGTTGTGCTACTCATGAGTCCAAGAATGCCGCCAATTTAGATCGGGCGCTTCCCCCTCCTCTCTCTTCAATGTCGACATCTTCTATTTCTTTGACGGGTTCTGTTGCTGCAGGCACATGTCGTCGTCATCGTCATTGTCCTCTTCCAGAGAGTGCTCATTGCTTGCTGTTGGTGTGTCGGAATTCGTAATTGGACACGTTCATTCGATACTTGGTTTTGCGAAAGGAATGTCCAATCC